>JBBPBX010038648.1:0-12350 GCA_038048925.1 Garcialebias charrua
CCGGGGCTTTGTCTTTCCACGGTGTATGATCTGCTCATCTCCTCTCAGTAAGTGTTTTTGTTCCATCAGCATTATTATTTTTGTTAAATAAATCATTATTCATTTTACATTCGTGAGCCAGTCTGTTTTTCTGCACGTGGGTTCAAACATTAAGCAGCAGATCATGACAGAAAGCCCCGGTCATCAGAAAGAGCCCAGCAGAAAAATAGATATTTTTGAATGGCTCGCCCGTGAGGCAGACAAAACTGCTCAGAGGGACAAGGAGAAACAGGAACTGATGGAGGAGCCTGTGATCCGGTGGGGGGCGTTTCGGACTGAACCCGTCCGGAGACGAGGTCACCACAGCCCGGAGGTGGAGATCCTACCATCACCTCTTCTTGTGGAGGAAGAGGAAATGAGGTCTCAGTTCTGGGGGAGCCGCCTGGCTTTTAAGCCAGCTTCTTCCTCCACCCCGCCGGCTTATTGCTCGTCACATCTGCTGCTGTGGTCAGACGATGACGCTGAGCTGGAGGAGGAACTCTGGGGTGCGCCCGTCTTCAGCTCACACCACCAACGCAGCAGGAAGAGGCGGCAAAGAAGAGGCAAGACCACCGACTCTCAGCTTCATCCCTCTCCACCTCACCTCGCCGCTGCACCCCGCTGTCCGTCTCCTCCTCGCTCGCCACCAGATGTACAGCCCAGCCCTCGCTTTCTGGAGGAGGGAGAGAGGGTGTCACAGGAGGAGCTGGAACGTTGGCAGGCAGCTTTTGTGGCAAAGTACTTGCCATCTCTGGTCCTTGGTGCTTCGGCTGCTGCAGACCTCGACGCTTCGGCTGCTGCAGACCTCGTCTTCTCAGAGGGTCCAGACGCCGAGTGTCCAGACGCCGAGGGTCCAGACGCCGAGGGTCCAGACGCCGAGGGTCCAGACGCCGAGGGTCCAGACGCCGTCTCTACGCCTGTCCTGGGTCCAGACGCCGTCTCCTCGCCTGCAGTCTCGACGGTGGTCTCCTCGCCTGCAGTCTCGACGGCGCCCGACGACGACTCAGAGGAGCCCGACAACGAGGGTCCTGACGACGAGGGTCCGGATGATGTCTCAGAGGAGCCCGACAACGAGGGTCCTGACGACGAGGGTCCGGATGACGTCTCAGAGGAGCCCGACAACGAGGGTCCTGACGAGGGTCCGCACGACGTCTCAGAGGAGCCCGACAACGAGGGTCCTGACGACGAGGGTCCGCACGACGAGGGTCTCGACGACGAGGTCCCCAACGACGTCTCAGAGGGTCCTGACGACGTGGTCCCCAACGACGTCTCAGAGGGTCCTGACGACGGGGTCCCCGATGACGTGGTCCTCAACGACGTCTCAGAGGGTCCTGACGACGGGGGTCCCAGCGCCGCAGACGCCTCGTCCTCGACAGAGGGGCCTAGCGCCGCAGACGTCTTATCGCCTGCCTCGGCGCCCGACAACATCTCGGCGCCCAACGACGGGGATCCGGCCGACGTCTGTGTTCCGGCCGACGTCTGTGTTCCGGCCGACGTCTGTGTTCCGGCCGACGTCTGTGTCCCGGCCGATGTCTGTGTTCCGGCCGACGACTGTGTTGTCCCGGCCGACGAAGAAAGTGTTCCGGCCGACGACTGTGTCCCGGCCGACGACTGTGTTGTCCCGGCCGACGAAGAAAGTGTTCCGGCCGACTGTGGTGTCCCAGCCATCCCTTTCCTTGGGGGTGTGTTTCTTGCTGGACTGTACTCTGGTCGCCCGCCTGACGTGCTGCCGCATTATGGACGGCCTCCTGGACGTCCTCCAGATCGGGCTGGTGGTGATGGGCGATCTCCTGGGCGCCCCCCGGATCGGGCTGATGTTGGCCCGCCGTCCTGCCTGTTGCCTCCCTCCGCCCGCCCTTGTTCTTGTGGGGTCCGTCTTGGGGGTGTCAGGTGCCACCCTTGAGGGGGGGTTATGTCAGGTTCTGTCCCTGTCTGTTTTCTTTAGGCTCTGTTTCTTTGTTATTTTGTGTTCCCCTCCTGCCATACTTTGTTGTTCTGAGCTTTGTTTACTGTTTCTGTGTATCTCATTCAGTCTCTGTCATTTCCCACTCCTCAGTCTGTCTCTCTGTGCTCAGGCCTTCAGCATTAATCATTCACAGCTGGTCCTCATTCTAATCACCCCAGGTGCTCCTCACTGTCTCGTTTGTGTCAGTATATAAACTCTGTGTATTCACTCCTTGAGCACCGGGGCTTTGTCTTTCCACGGTGTATGATCTGCTCATCTCCTCTCAGTAAGTGTTTTTGTTCCATCAGCATTATTATTTTTGTTAAATAAATCATTATTCATTTTACATTTGTGAGCCAGTCTGTTTTTCTGCACGTGGGTTCAAACATTAAACAGCAGATCATGACACCTACCACAGGTAGTGAAAGGTGTTGAGATCCAAGGATCCCACACCGAAGACGCTGTACTGTCCTCGGAGACAGGTAATTCGGCAATCAACCAAGCTTTCGATGAAACCTTGGTTCAAGGGCATCTGAGTCCAGAAAATGACAGTCAACCAAACGCTGACAGTCACTTGGACATCATTGTTGCAGATTACGAGGACCCCTCATCAGACAAGAAGGGGGCAAACTCACATTACCTACCACAGGTAGAGAAAGGTGTGGAGATCCAAGGACCCCACACCGAGGTTGCTGTACTGTCCTCTGGGACAGGTAATTCGGCTATCAGCCAAGCTTTCGATGAAACCTTGGTTCAGGAACATTTGTGTCTAGAACTAGTCAGAAATGACATAGTTTTTACAGACTCAAAGAGCCTCTCTTCAGTCGAGAGGTGGGAAGACACACACAACGACAGTGACCCGTCGCAGTCTGTACAATCAGACACACCTGCGACTGCGCCGACGGTTGTGACACACCTGAATTACACGGAAAGAGGTAAACGTAAGAAGATACGTTGGCCAAATCCTAAACGATTCCTGTGTACCGTCTTCTCTCAGCTGCGCGAACAGCTTAAACTAAACGGTGGCATCCTAACTTGTGCCCATGGACGGACGTCCTCACCTGTGTTCGTGGTCCCCCATGACCAAAGGGGGGTGATGTTAGGCCATGCCAAAGACAAAGATTTGAATGTACACCTCAGAAACACTTTTGCTTTCGCCCAGAAAAACCTGGAAAAATCCGCTGAAGGACGTAAGGCGTACTACGACCAGAAGGCCTCTCACAATGAACTCCAAGTGGGAGACAGAGTCTGGTACTATACGTTCGCCCCAGCAACCGGGAAAGGAGAGTCCGAGACCGGAACTCTCGCCCGCAAACTAATGCCCAGGTGGACTGGACCTCATCTGATAACAGACAAAGTGTCCTCAGTCGTCTACGAAATCAAAATCAGCAAAGGCCGCAAAGAGCCAATTGCTAAATGGGTACATCGAAATCAGATCAAACCTTACAAGGCGTTCAATGACTCCACAAAAGACAAAGATCTCACAAACACACCGACTTCATGGGATAATAAGGTCGTCCAAACACAAGTTAGTAAATAAACTAATCAGGTTTAAACTACCGTATTTCCCACCCTATAAGTCGCATTGTCCAATTTGAACTTAGAAACGCTAAGCCTAAAACCCACAACAAAAAACTAACCTTAACAACCGTTTAAATCCACGAGATTTAATTTGACCTCGGTCATAAAGTTGAGACCCGTTTTTCTTGTGTGTTGCACTTTGGAATCTGACGACAAGAGTGTGTCGAAGCAGTGAAACGTTGTTTCCTTGTTGTTTAGTCATTACTGTTGTCATTAGTTGAGATACTGTTTGGTTCTGAACACTCCCAGCCAAAAAGGTTTTGTATTAACATTGGTTAATGAATGATATGGATTTAACTATGCCAACATGCAGTTCGTTTTGTTAAATCTCAATCGTCGAAGAGTCAATGTAGTTTAAAGCTACTCAAGGTACAATAAACTACACTGGTCTCACAATTTCTAAATTGAACCGATTCGATCGTTTCTATTCTAGATTATCTATTCATTTTGATGAGTCTCGCCATAGACTTCAAAATTTATTAGGAATACCAAATCCTACGTCGTTCGTCTAAAAGACAACAGACATTTAGATCAAACTATATTTCATTTTTCTATTTTAGTTTAACCTAAACTAAGTAATGAATGGAGGAATAGTTTGGAATTAGAGGCCTTCGTTACAGAAGCCCTCCAAAATTTTATAGGTACAAATCCCTATATCTAATTTTACAGAATTGATCCACCCCTTAATTGGTAATTGTAGCTGATCTAAACCATGATAGCTTACATACCAGGTGCATATAGGTAAGGCTTAATGTAAAATCCCAATCATAAGCCCACCTAAAAACCACATAATTGCATGACACATAGAACCAGAGTGGCACTGACTGGAAACCAACCAGCCAACAACCTTCGATGTGGGGACCTGCAGCTCCAACGCTTGGTCTTCAACCTTCATCCAAGGGTCGCCTCCTCTGCGTCAATCGAGGGATCCCCTCTACATGCTGATTATGAAAACAATTGTTGCTGATCAATCAACAAAACTAATCGTTGTGGAATTACTGCTGTGGAATTACCGCTGTGGATTATAAGACTTTGCTTTCCAAGGGATCACAGACTTTGTTTTCCAAGAGTTAACAGACTTTGTTTTCCAAAGGATTAAAAGCTTTTCGCAATGGGATTACCTCCGAACAGTATGGAATTTCCAAAAACTTTATGGGATTATAATTTTTGATTTTTCTTTTCCACTTGCTGGATTACTTCAAGATCAAAGACAGTTCAAGGTTTCCTTTCGTGTTGGACCCCATCCCCAAGGACTGGCGATGGCTTCCAAAAGGGGGGAGATGTAGTGGACCTACCCAGGGTCAAATTAAGGTTTTTGAACTGTCCAGTGATGACCTTTACTGACCTCTCAGTAAAGCAAGACATTTACTACAAAATCATTCATTTAGCTATAATCTGATAACATAGTCACCAAAAGAGACTATTTCTATCTTTGATTTTAGGCTGATGTGATCAAAAGAATAACTTTTGTCATTTTCATGATGTGTGCTTTTAAGCTGTGTTATTCTGTGAGAGTTAAACTGTGTTCACTGCTGTGTTAAAGGGAAATCTCGGGTCACAGAGACCCGACTGTTTTGTTTAGAAATAAGAAGACAGTTTAATCCGTTGTTTTTCATGAACAAGGCTCCAGCTTTCTCTGTCTGTTCCTAAACATTTCCCTCTGCTGCTGGCTGTAACCTTGGGTCCTGATAAGACAAGTGAACTCCTCGACTGGTCCTTCCTTAAGTACTAGTCCTAAGTTTTGCTGACACACTTGGGAGTCTGCAGGAGTCGGCAGAGTCTGCAGAGTTTGGAAGGAACCAGCAGGTTCCTCAGAGTTTGCTGGGAGCTTCGAAAGAGATGTGAACCTTCCCAAAGGGCTGTGGTACGCTTGGTCAAGAGCTAACGACCTTCGTCATCCAGCTGGGACTGATAACTTGTTGTTATGGGTCCACTTTTAAGGAGCAGAGCTCTCAAACTTTGTTATTCCTTCCTGGAATAAATTATCTTGAGCCAAGAAACCACGACTGTCACGGCTTCTGCCGACGAAAGCGAGTATCACCGACACCGACAAGGTAAACACGTCTGGAGTCCAGCTTGGACTTGCGGGACCGACGACTCGTCAGTCCAAGGCTGACCACAGCTCTTTGCCAGAACCAAGGCGGACGTCTTAAGGTAAAGGAGCAGCTGTTTGCTTACTGGAGGTGTGATGATATCTTAGCTGGACGCGTACGGAAGAGTGTCATCTGGTTTCATAAATGCAAGATAAACTTCCTCTCTTAACCTCCCAATTCTTCTTAAATCTTTCCTCCTATTATTTCCCCTCTCAATCTAAGCTGGAAACTAATTAAGCTGAAGAGCCCACAGACTAAATATGTTAACATCCAATATTGAAGTCTGTTGTGTTAAGTTTAAGTGTGCTGACGTATTAATTTGAAAGAAAGTGAAATCATGTCAATCAAGTGTAATGGTGTTAATTTAGTTGATTTATTTTAAATAAATGATAGTGTCTCTTTGACATATCAAACTAAGTTAACGTCTTTGTCACTTAATGGCTTTGTGTATTTATCCATCATAAAGATCACAGAAATATTGGGTAAACTGAAAAAGAACAGAATCCGTGAATTTACTATTCAATCTGAATAAGTAAATTAATTAAGGTAAAGAGGTCAGTATTAATATTGACCTCCTCATAACCCCTTACATTATTATTATTGATTTAAGAAAGTTGCAATCCACTTTGGTTTTAGCTCACTCAGAACTAGCCTAGCTTGTCAGTCCAGACAGAATTAAACTCAGTTTCTCATTTAAAAAGCTAAATAACACAGGGAGGATATTGTACAGAGCCCTACTTCAAAAGATCTGAACTATATTTTCAAGATTGTTCACAATCAGTTCATAGTTTAAAAATGTAGAGTATGAAAATTGCTGCTCATCACCACACGTGGCACTGCTGCCAACAAAACACACAGTGAGAATGAATCAAAATGAAAAAGCAACAAGATGTTACGTTGTCAGCAAAGGTCAAAGGAAAAGTTTACAAGAGACCAGCTATATTGTATGGTCTGGAGACAGTGTCATTGACAAAAAGACAGGAGAAAGAACTGGAAGTGGCAGAAATGAAGATGCTGAGGTTCTCCTAGGAGTGACAAGGATGGATAAGATCAGGAATGAGATCATCAGAGGTACAGCACATGTTGAACAACTGGGAGATAAAGTTAGGGAGGCCAGACTGAGATGGTTTGGACATGTCCAGAGGAGGGACAGTGGGTACAGTATATTGGTAGAATGATGTTAGAAATGCAGCTGCCAGGAAAAAGACAAAGAGGAGATATATGGATGCAGTTAGAGAGGACATGAAGGTACAGGTGATCCCCGACTTACGAACGAGTTCCGTTCCTACGCCCGTTCGTACAAAAATCGCCGTAAGTCGGAAAACACACGAGTCTGTCACTTATACACGTACATGTACGGTACAAAACAGTTACCAAGCACTTCACCTATCCTAACACAGTACCCTACCTAATTATCCAAAAACACATACTGTACAGTACATTTGGAGACAAAATAAAAATATAATTTCTTACTTTGAGCTGGTCAAGCATGTCTCCGTCTTTTTGCATGTTAGCTCGTTGCACGTCCGACCTCTGCAGCTTTGTGCTGCTTCACGTGGTCCAAACTGTTTACAGGAAGGACTGTTAGTATGTTAACTCCATTCATAATGAAGGGGGAAAGAGTGAATAACTTACTGGAAGCCGTTTCTCCATGGTGTCCATCCAAAAGGCTGCGCGCGTTAGCATTTTAGCCCCTCCAATAGTTGCGTGCGTTAGCATGTTAGCCCCTCCAAATGGCTGCCGCAGCTGTTTTTCCGCATTTTAGCATGTTAGCTCAGTGTCCATCCAACATCTGAGGCTGCCAGGGGGACAATGAGGCGAGCTCCGCCGCCCGTCGGCTCCGTGTCCCCGGTGGGGTGTTAGCATCCACCCGTCCATCCTACAGCTAGGCTTGTTAGCATGTTATCTCGTTGCTCCTCCGGTCCAGCTCGCTGTCTTCTGCTTCACGCGGTCCACAGCGTCGTTTCCCTTCGTCCATCAGTCCCTCCGCAAAACCGCCGTTCAGCTCCCAGCTCATGTATCAGAGCGCAGCAACCTCTGATCGGACACGGTCCGTCCGAAGCCGGCTGTCGGGGCCGGAGCTAACTGCCGGAGCACTGCCGAAAACTGACTGCCGAAAACTGGCGGAAACTGCTGGAAACTTCGTAAATCGGCTTAAAATAAATAAATAATAATAATACTTTATTTATATAGCCATTTAAAACAACCACAGCTGCAACAAAGTGCTGTACACATGAAATCAAGAACATTTAAACACATAAAAAATAATAATTTTTATTTCATATTTTTATTAATATGATGCATTCGTAAAGTCAGATTGTCATAAGTCGAGACCGCCGTAAGTCGAGGACTACCTATAGTTGGAGTGAGGACAGAGGATGCAGAGGAGAGTGAGGTGGAGGAGGATGACTCGCTGTGGTGACCCCTGAAGAGGGAAAAGCCGAAAGAAGAAGAAGAAGAAGAAGATGTAACGTTGCTCTGCTTTGATTTCTTATGTCTCACAACCTGCTTTTGAACTCATTACTGCCACCTACTGGAGAGCTCGTATCATTCTAAATTAGAGGCAGTATTAGTATTCTTCAGATAGAGGCAGTAAATTCAACATTATTGTGAGTATGTTTTTTCAACCTGTACTGTGTCCAGCTTGCTGACACAAACACCAGAATGTCTGGAGTGGAGATATTTTTTAACAGCTGCTGATACAGTAGCAGCACATTTAGAATAAAAATATAAAAAATTACTGGGATAAGAAACCCTGGAAAAATATAAAAACATATATGATGCCTGTACCATAAATTGTAAGATGTCCCCAAATAAGCATAATGATAAAGTTCGAGTTTGAAGTAAGACATAGATAACAGATAAGTTTATTAATGTTGCAAAGATGAATGGGAACCGTCTAATTCATGGAGTGCAACAAAACAAAAAGGTCTTAACATGTTTAGCAACTCAATTTCTCTTAAATGAATCGACAAGGAGTCATCCATCTTTTTTCTGGTCATGGGGGTCACTGGTGCCCATATCCATCCATCACTGTACAAGAGGTGGGGGACACCCTGGACAGGTCTGCAGTCCATCACAGGGACACACAGAGACAAATGAGACAAATAACCATTCACTCTCACTTTAGAGTTACCAGTCAACCTAACATGCATGTTTTTGGTCTGTGGGAAGAAACTGGAGTACCCGGAGACAACCCACACATGCACGGAGAGAACATGCAAACACCTCCAGAAAGGTCCCTGGCTGGGATTCGATCCAGCGGCCTTCTCGCTGAGAAGCAACAGCAACTGCGCCACCGTGCCACCACAAGGAGTCTCATTTGTGCAAATTAAGTTGAACAAAACAACAAAATGTTTCTCTGTTTTGCCCATTCGGTTCTTTCTGACAGGGGTCAATGAGGTCGTCTAGAAAAAAAATTGCATGTCTGACTGAGAGCATGTTGCTCGTGTGCAGGTTCACCCCAACCCAGCCTCCAGTAAACTCATGCAGGTAATGTGACTGAATTATATTGAAAATGGTATTTCTAGCAGGTTTGTGTCAGTCATTCTGCCTGGAAGGTATAAATAGTTCAACAGGAACACTGGGCGCTTCTTGAGCAGCAGGCGGGTGCAACAGCAGAGCATCCTGTCACATACTGAACTCCAGAGCTACTTCCTTCTCAGGGAAGAAAAAAAACACATCAATATTTACCAGAGTGCAGACAAAGAAGCCTCTGACTCTGAAACAGGTGCATATATATATATGTGTGTGTTTTTGTGTTCTTTTGCCAGATGTCATCCAGCCCACTGTGCTTCATCTTTATTTATGACTTCTGCTCTAAATATTCATCCACCACACGGAGGACGTTTTTTTTTCTTCTTCTAACGTTGCATTCCTCGTACCGGAATCCAAAATAAAGTTTGCATTCCTGGGCTGCAGGTAGGAATGCTGCCCTCTGCAGCTTTGGACATCCCCTGGGATTACAAGAGGATGGAGGCTGGAATGCTGAAGGTTAACCCAAGATGTCAACACTGACTTTATTTCCCCCAAACTATAAGAATAGACTTTTTGTTCACCGTGAGATCCTCAGACTCGTTTATTTTGATAACAGTGATCAATGTGAGCAGGGATGGAAAGTGCAGCTCTGTGAAATGCATTCAACTCTAATGGAGACGTTGTTTTGCTTTTGTTAGGTGATGAAAGTTTAGATCTTCTTCTCCGCCTCTCCCCGGCTGCAGGATGATGACTCCGACTTCGTTCAGAGACGAAAACAGAACGAGAACCTTGGCAGTTGACGATGTTCGCCTCACGGAGCCCAAATATATCAGAAACACCGGAGTCAGCCTGCCACATGAAACAGCCTGAAACCACAGAGGAGCTGGGCCGAGTCCAAACAACCCGCCTGCCAAGAACTTTCAACTTCACACGACAAAACCCATTCTTCTAACGACAACCAAAAACCTTGGTTACCCCAAGTCACTCCTTTTAAACACAAGCTAAATATAAACACAACCCCATCTTAGAGGCAGCTTCAGTGCACACTGTGACTGTTTTAAAGTTATACTTCAGATTTTTGAGGGTTAAAGGTCATATTTCGGAGATTGTTCTAAGAAGGCAGAAGTTTGGTCTGGCTGTGCTCAGACTAGCTGATAGCTCATCAGTGTTGTCAGTTTCTCTAACCTCATCAAAACCACATTAAAAACATTACTAGAACTGTTTTCTTCCACCTGCATAATATCGCTAAAATTAGAAACATCTTATCTAAAAATGAGGCAGAAAATCTGGTTCATGCATTTGTCACGTCTAGACTGGAATATTGCAATGGTTTATTATCTGGATGTCCACAAACTTCTTGAAATGTTGCTGCCAGAGTCTTAACTGGAGTTAGTGGGAGGGATTCTATATCTCCAGTTTTAATTTCTCTCCATTGGCTCCCTGTCAAATCCAGAATATAATTCAAAATCTTACTTCTAATCTACAAAGCTCTCAACAACCTAGCTCCATCTTATCTTAGAGATGTTATTATTCCATATTTTGATAACAGATCACTTCACTCTCAGACTGCAGGCTTACTTGTAGTTCCTAGAGTTTCCAAAATAAAAATGGGAGGAAGATCTTTCAGTTATCAGGCTCCTCTCTTGTGGAACCAACTTCCAGTTTCTGTCTGTGAGGCTGACACATTGTCCAGTTTTAAAACTGGATTAACACTTTCCTTTTTGATAAATCCTAAATTGGTAGAGTTGGTTTATTATGCAGCCATAGGCTTAAGCCCCCAGTAGACCTGCGCGTACTCCCTATACGCCTCTGTACGACATACGTACGTTGAGGCAAAAGCGTAGCCCCCGCGTAGCCCCTCAGGGCACGAACGCGCAAAGCTTTTTTTTTACGACCGCGCACGCTTGCGCGGTGTCTGACCATAAACTTCCCCGGCGCCGGACTGTTTTGTATGTTACACAAATGAATTAAATTCCTCTTCTTTATCGCTGATCGGGCCTTTTCTTTTGTTTTTTTGCCAAAAGTCAAGTAATCGCTTCTTCCTCCGTTCACTCGATGACTGAAATGAATGAATTCAGGTCCTACCTGGGTGCGCGAGGTTTTAAATATTCCCTGGTGGGCTGTGTGCTGCAGGAAAAGCGCTCCCTGTTATTATTTTTATTTCTGAGAGAACTTTTTATAACATATAAAGTAGAAACACCGCAGCGGGCTTCAGCGGGCTGCTCATGATGAGTTCTCTGAGTTCCCTCACTGAGCTGACTGAGCTGTCAATCATTTCAGTAGGCGTGTCAGCAAGTGACCAATCAGCGGCCTCAGTTTGTCCCCTCTGCTCGCAGTTGCAGAGGGGACAGCTGCAGCTGCGCGCATTTAACAACAAGGATTTGTAGCGAAACAACAAGGATTTGAAAGCATAGCTTCTGAAGCTATAACAGCGAACGCATGCGCACAAAATGCGCGTGTAGAGTGGCGTAAAGGGAGGACGCTGAGGTCTATTGGAGGCTTAAAACTACTGCGGGACAAACTGACCTCATTTACTTAAATGAATTGTTAAAATTGAATAATTTTCATTTGATACTATTTCTATCTTAACATGTGATTCTTGACCTGCCATTGTGTATCTGTTCCTCCGTCCTGTTCCTTTCAAACCCAGCCGGTCAAAGCAGATGGCCGCTTAGTCCTGAGCCTGGTTCTTCCTCAGATGAGGTTTCTTCCTCATGAGGGAGTTTTTACTTTCCACTGTCGCCTTCAAGCTTGTTCAATATGAGAGTCTGTGATGGAGTTAAATTCAAAGCAGTCTGCTCCTCAGATGAATAATGTTAAATTACTATTTATGAATGGTTCTGTTCAGTGCCCTGAGATGACTTCTGTTGTGACATGCCACTACTATATACATAAACTGAATTGGATTAATCTCAGGATGTCAAAAGAACAGTCTGCAAAAAGCTAGTTGTGACAGAACCCCATTTCTACACCTCTGAAATCACCCTTTAAATAGCTTCTGCAGCCACCTACGCAGCACTATCAGCACTGCAGATAAAAAGTAGAGGTGGAAGACAGGTAAGAGGGAGAGAACGTGGGACATTTTGAGAGGACAGGATGGCCGTTACTGCTGGAATAAGAATGAGATGATCTGCACTTCAGAGCAGAAAGGGCTTCTCTATTTCAGTGAGGGGCACATCATGCTGATCTACTACTGGTGGTGGTGGTGGTGGTGTGTGTGTGTGTGTGTGTGTGTG
>JBBPBX010038648.1:17931-30284 GCA_038048925.1 Garcialebias charrua
TATATTGTGTTTAGTTTTTTTATTGTCATGTTTTTAAATGAAATGAATTTAATTTAAAAAAAATGTTAACGAGCCTCATCCTCAAATATTAAACTCTCTGCTTTATGAGTGGAAGAGTAAATATTCAAAATGGTGACTTAAGACCGTGTTAATGGAAAACCTCCTTTAATCCACTGAGGAAAGGAAAACTAATAGGAACTTGTCATTTTTTACAGGGTCTGCAAAGCTGACGTCAAGTTTGTTCAGAGGAGGTCTTCTTCAGCTTCAGCGAAGTCTTTCAAATGGTAAACTTATACTTTACTCAAATTATTCCACTTTATAATTTATAATCCTTTAAAAGGGGTTGCCAAACATACAGCACATGCACATGAGACACTTCCTACTTTCACATCAGATTTCCTTTAAAATGTTCAGATCTTGCATGAAAGCTGTTTGGTGAGATTTTGGTCCAAAAGGGGAAAATCCTGCTGTTTTTTTGCAACAACCTGTAAAAATCTGAGAGTTTAACCAGCCCCCAAAATACCTCCTGTCCCACTGATGCCCATTTGGACCCATTTCATGCCAGGGTGATGTATTTACTGTACGGCGCTGGACCTGAGTTGTCCTGTCAGAGGACATTTCTGCTTCACAGCAGCTTGTTTCGTCCTCATGAAGGCCCAGCTCCAGCACCGTCTGTCCTGACACACAGGAGCCCACTCCCTCAGCGTTCCCTCCCATGCATTCCTTCAGTTCATTCAATAAACAAGGAGAGCACAGACTGTACAATGTGAAGTCAGATCTCTAAATCACTTACACAAGCTCGTGTGCAGCTCGGCCTCCACGGTCAGTCGTTTCTCCCGATTAATGGAAAATGTGGGGTTACTTCTGCTGAAAACAGGAAGTTGCTCTTGCTTCACATGCAGATGCGTTGACGGATCTTCTTCATTTTAAAGTTGATGCACGGTTGACCAGAGTCCTCTGTAACATTTCATTTTCTCATTTGGGTGGCAGAGTTCTCCAATGCAAGAGTTGGGGGTTTGATTCCACCAGCAGTCACATGCTGAAGTGTCCCTGGGCAAGGCGCTGAATCCCTCATTGCCTCCGATGTCTCATCAGTGTATGAATGTGATAGAGCACTGATCATTCTTTATAGTAGATGAGGGTCAACGAGGATACGGATTGTATTGCAAAGCACTTGATAAGATAGAAAGGTGCTAGATAAGTACAGTCCATTTACCATTTGGATCAAGGGACAGGGAAGTCACTAAAACTAGGTTCTTATTTATGTATAAGCTGCCACATTTTGAATTTACACTCCACCAAAGTCACTCGAAGGTTCCTCGATACTAGTTTTACAACCAACAAAAATCAAATAACACTGTTCCTGTTGCACGGTGGCACAGTTGGTAGAGCTGCCGCCTCTCAGCGAACAGGTCGCCCCAGTTTAAATCATGGCCGGGGGCCTCTCTGGGTGGAGTTTGCATGTTCTCTCTGTGCATGCATGGGTTTTTCCAAAAACATGCATGTTAGACTGATTGGTAACTCTGAATTGTTTCTAGGTGTGAGTGAGAGTGTGAATGGTTGTTTGTCTGTGTGTCCCTGTGATGGACTGGAGACCTGTCCAGGGTGTCCCCCGCCTCTTGCACAGTGATGACTGGACATCAGTGACCCCCCACGACCCGAAAAGGAGGAAGCGGGTAAAGATGATGGATGATTCGGTTGCAAACATTTTTTTCAGGTTTACTTCATGTCTGGAGAAAGGTTTCAACATGGTAAGGAGAAATAGAACTGCAGATATCTAACTTGTCTTTTGAAATTAAAACAGTTTACTCAACCAAAAAAATAAAACTAACATGTTTACTTATTCATCTTAAATATGGTACAGTAATTATTTACGGTATATTTTCTTGTCTTTGTTGTCATCTTTGTCATGCACAACATTCCTGTGAATGGCATACAAACTGCTTCAGTTGTCTCAGTCTGACCCCAATTTATTCCCCTTTTCCTCTCCAATCCTCTGTTTGGTTCCAAAAGTCATCCCTAAATTTCTTCACATTCCTCTCACTTCCGTTGACTCAAGGAAACTGAACAGAGAGGGGTTCGAGACAGGATCCAGATGCCCTCAAAGACTCCACGTCATGCCACGTTTCTTAACGTTTTCAGAAATCCTGCGTCGCAAAACTGAGAACGATTAGAAACATTCTGCAGGTCAGAAAGATCATTTATAACTCAGAGATATCTTTATGCTTTTATTATCCCAGGACAATGCTGTTGGCCCACTGTTCTTTATCACCTTTTACTTTTTATTAATAGCTGAATATTTTTATTTTATAAGGAACGTTGCATACTAATATGAAACTTGATCAATCCCGTAGTCTGACAAGTTGTTTTTAATGTTTTAAACGTAAAGTCCAACAATGTTAAACTAGTTTTTGACAATTAAAATCTAAGACAGCCTCTGTAACATCTTTGTGGCAGACTTTTAATATCCTGATCAGTATTATGTGTGTATACAGGAGTATCAGAAATATAAATGAACCGTTTATAGCAGGGGGGGCTTGTCTTTTAGCAGATATCTGACCAGAAGTGTTGCAGCGGGCATCCTACATAACCCTGCAGAATTTCCAGTGCACATGACAGTCTTGTGACCCACGTTAAGCCTTAAAAACCTCCCGTTGGTGTCTTTTCTCTGCCGTATCTGCCCTGGATGCTCGTGATCTCCTGCCCTTAAACGTCACTGCACCTCAAACAGGAATGCCACTGTCAAGGAAATAACAGAATGGGCTCAGGAATACTTCCAGAAAGCATTGTCAGTGAACACAATCCGCCGTTGCCAGCTGAAACTCTACAGTGCAAAGAGGAAGCCATTTCTAAGCAAGCTCCACAAGCTCAGACGTTTGCACTGGGCCAGGGGTCATTTAAAATGGAGTGTGACAAAATGGAAGACTGTTCTGTGTCAGATGAGTCACGATTTGAAGTTCTTTATGGAACACTGGGACGCCATGTCATCCGGACCAGAGAGGACAAGGATAGCCCAAGTTGTTATCAACGCTCCGTTCAGAAGCCTGCATCACTGATGGTATGGGGTTGCATGAGCGCTTGTGGCATGGGCAGCTTGCATGTCTGGAAAGGCTCCATTAATGCAGAGAACTATGTTCAGGTTCTAGAACAACATATGCTCCATCTAGACGTCATCTCTTTCAGGGAAGACCCTGCATTTTTCAACAAGATAATGCCAGACCACATTCTGCAGCAATCACAACATCATGGCTACGTAGGAGAAGGATCCGGGTACTGAAATGTCCAGCCTGCAGTCCAGATCTTTCACCTATAGAGAACATTTGGTGCATCATGGTAAAATGGAGCTTATTTATATAGCGCTTTCCAGCCCCCTATGAGGGGCCCCAAAGCGCTTTACAATACCAACCATCCACCCATTCATACACCCATTCATACACACATTCATACACCGGTAGCGGCAGACTGCCATGCAAGGCGCTTTCCAGTCCTACCGGGAGCAACTCGGGGTTAAGTGTCTTGCCCAGGGACACAACGACACATGGTGTGGGGAACCGGGATTTGAACCTCCAACCTTCCGATCGGGGGACGACTGCCATTACCACTACGCCACGGCCGCCCATCATAAAGAGGAAGGTGCGATAAAGAAGGCCCAAGACGATTAAACAGTTAGAGGCCTGTAGACATGAATGGGAGAGCATTCCTATTTCTAAACTTGAGAAACTGGTCTCCTCTGTCCCCAGACGTCTGTTGAGTCAGAGTCAGAGAGTCTTTATTGTCATTTGCACCGCATGTGGTACATGTGATGAAAACGAGATTATGTACACAGGGTCCCAGTTACATCCAACAACAAATGCAAGAGAAAAACAGTAATAACATCTAGGATTAACTAAGAAAAACATCAACTAGTAATACACTAAGCCCTAATGTAGTAGAAAAACATCATTATAAACAGCAGCACGAACATGAGTCTGTATGAGCAGATGGTCACAGATGAACACAGCAACAAGAAAACAGATCAGCATCAGCATGATGTGATATTTTGCAGTGATTATTCTTATTATTTATTTATTCATGAGTCTAACAGCCTCAGGGTAGAAGCTGTTCCTCAGTCTAGTGGTTCTACATTTGATGCTCCTCAACCTCCGTCCTGAGGGGAGTGGGGCAAAGAGTGAGTGTGCTGGGTGAGTGAGGTCTTTCATGATGCAGGTGGCTCTTTTCCTGCATCTGGAGGTGTAAATGTCTGTGATGGTGGGGAGACTGACTCCAACAGACTTCTGTGCAGCCTTCACCACTCTCTGTAGAGCTTTCCTCTCTGCAACTGTGCAGCCTCCATGCCACACATTGATGCTGGAGCACAGGATGCTCTCCACTGCACACCTGTAGAAGGAGGTGAGGACTGGGCTGCTCAGACCAGCACGTCTCAGCCGTCTGAGGAAGTAGAGTCTCTGATGACCTTTCTTGATCAGGCTGGTGGTGTTGTTGCTCCAGCTGAGGTTATCATTCAAGTGTACACCCAAGTATTTGTAGCTGGAGACCACTTCCACTGCAGATCCACTTATGTTCAGTGGTGTGGGTGTGTTTGTTCCTTCTGAAGTCCACAATCATCTCCTTTGTCTTCTTCACATTCATGTGAAGGTTATTCTCTTTGCACCAGCTCTCCAGGTGTTCCACCTCCTGTCTGTAGCTGGACTCATCATTGTTTGTGATGCATCCCACCACCGCTGTATCATCTGCAAACTTAACAATATGACAGCCTGGATGTGTGGCTGTACAATCATATGTGAGCAGAGTGAACAGAAGAGGGCTCAGCACACATCCTTGAGGAGAGCCAGTGCTGAGGGTTATGGTGGAGGAGGAGAAGTTGTGGATCTTCACGGACTGTGGTCTGTTTGTTAAGAAGTCTAGTACCCAGTTACAAACGGAGGGGCTTAGTCCAAGTGTGGATAGTTTGTCCATCAGAGTTTGGGGTGTTTTACAGAGTGTTATAAGAATAAGTGGGGATGCCACACAGTGGTAAAAATGGACTTGTCTCAACTTTTTGGGGATTTGTTGATGCCATAAAATTTTAAAAACAACATATTTTTCCCTTAAAATGATACATTCTCTCAGTTTAAACTTTTGATCTGTGATTTGTGTTCTATTCTGAATAAAATATTAGATGTTGGCACCTCCACATCATTGCATTCAGTTTTTATTCACAATTTGTTTAGTGTCCCAACTTTTTTGGAATCCGGTTTGTAAGTGTTGAAGAGGAAAACACAACAAATATGAGTACTGGAGTTGAAACCGCAACAAAAAAACAACCGGCTCAATCTCGAGCTATTACTTTTATTGGCAATCGGAGTTACCATGGTGACGTATTTTGCCAACAAAGATGCCATATTTCCCCATAGGAAATGAATGGGAGAACACCCTGAAGAAAACAAAAACTCACAGAAAGTAATCATCAAATAAATGTCTAGAACTGATTAACGTTTGGAGCCATTTTGATTCAAGATGGCTGCCACAGCTACCTCAGCAAACACAAAATTGACTATAACCCAGTCATTCTTTGAGATATTGAGCTAAATTAAGTATGGTTGTTGCTGAGAGCGAGTTGTTATACATTCCTAATGAAAATCAAATATCCAAGATGGCCGCCTTAGCTAAAAGAGAAAAAAAATCATATAACCTGGCCATTTTAAAGATATTGAGCTGAAATTTGATGTATTGGTAGCTGACAATGATCCCTAATAAACTCTGACTGAAAATCAAAAATCCAAAGGTAAAATACTATAAATCAGTCAGTTTTAGTGATATTGAGCTGAAACTTGGTGTGGTGATGGCTGAGATCATTTACGATCAAATGCTGTATCAAAATCCAAAAATGGCAGCCAACGCTACATTTAAATTACCTGAACTCAGCCAATTTGACACATACAGAACTGAAATTTGGTGAGGCTGAGAACAATCCCTAATATGATTGAAAATAAAAAATCCAAGATGGCCACCTTAGCTAAACGAGAAAAAATTACACAACTCAGCCATTTTTAGAGCAATTCAGCTGAAATTTGGTATAGTGGTAGTTGATAACGACTCCAATCACATACTGGATACAAATAAAAAATCCAAGATTGCCGCCTTAGCTAAAAAAGAAAAAAATGCCATAACTCTGCCATTTTTAGAGCTATTCAACTGAAATTTGGTATAGTGGTAGCTGCTAACGACTCCAATCATTCAATTAAAAAAAAAATCCAAGCTGGCCACCTTAACTAAAAGAGAAAAAATACCATAACTCTGCCATTTTTAGAGCTATTCTGCTGAAATGTGATGTATCGAGCTGAGAACAATCCCTAATCTGATTGAAAATAAAAATCAAAGATGGCCGCCTTTGCTAAACGAGAAAAAATTACATAACTAACATTTTTAGAGCGATTCAGCTGAAATTTGGTATAGTGGTAGTTGATCAACTTCAATCACATAATGGATCCAAATTTTAAAAAAATTCAAGATGGTCACCTTAGCTAAAAAGGAAAAAGTATGATAACTCAGCTATTTTTAGAGCTATTCAGCTGAAATTCTGTATACTGGTGGTAGCTGAGAGCGAACCCACGCAGCCTGGAAGTCCCCGTCAAAGTTTCTCCAGGATCTTTGTAGTTTTGTAGTTATTCTTCTGCATTTGAAAAAAAGTTCTGTTTATGAAGTAAAGACACCACTGAAACAAAAAGGATCTAAAATTGGAGTGATGATTTCAAACAACAACCAATAATTGTTTGGCCTGAAAAATCCAACCTGGGAGTCGACCACGTTTTAAAATTCTTTATAGCTTTAAAGTTTAATTACAGGAATTCACCTCTGCAGCATTTTGTCTTTAAGTCTGAGTGGACATTTGAAAAATAAAAATAATAAATGCAACATTTTGTTTATAAAAGAAGGATAGTATTGTTTTTTTTGTGCCAAACATTAAAAAAAAAACTTAATTTTTAAAGCTGAAAGTTAACCATTATTTCCACGAAAGTCATCTTTTTTTCTATTGCAAGTACATTTGAAAAAAATACAACAGGATACTGTATAGATGTATAAATAAGAAAATCACCAGTCAGAGATGCATTTGTTTTCATTTTTTTAAGTGAGCTTTTTATTTACAGTATTTGTTTTTTACTTGATGCATAAATCAGAGGTTTTGCACCCAGCTCCCTCCAGGTTCTGTCATTTTTCCAGCTGTTAAATCTATACATTAATAAAAACCTACATGAGTTCATCATCATATTACAGTACTGAACCAAACACGCTCAGAAACAGCATTAGTGTGTCTACAATGCAAAATAGTTTTTTTATTAGTGGGCTTTGGTCTATAGCTCAATTTGTTCAGATTTAGGATAAATCTGGTAATAAGTGGTGGGTCATCAAATAATAGTAACAAAGATCTCCTCCTAAATCATCAAATTGCACACATTTCATTTAGAGTTAGACATTTCCTTGCTAAAAAGTCCAAGTGTAAGGGTGTTAAATCGACAAAAAAATGTGCTCAAAACTTTGGCATAAAGGTACAAAAACAGTCCCAAAGCCCCGACACTACTACTGAATACTCTACATGTTGTACAGTATATTAATTTAAAACATACAAGTAAAAAAAAAAACACCACTTAAAGTACCGTACTAATCTAAGCCTACACGGTAATGGAAGTGTATTTAAATAAAACATGAATCTGAATGTAAATATGATTTTTATCAATCATGGTAGAAATGACTACTTTCAAATAAAACGAGTATGTGATTAAAAGTGTCTCTTTGACTTTGATCAGCTGATTGTACTTTGAGCCTGAGACAAACTGGATTCATATGAAATCAATTCAGACACTCCGCTCGACTCAGCAGCTGGAGTTTCATGTCTAACTTCATAAGGGGAAGGAGCTGCAGCTAAAAGAATCCACGTCTTTCTCCGCACGCTTGCTGCTCGACTGTTCCTGAAACCATTTGTCCATAAAGTTTCACTCAACAGAGAAACACTGGAAGTTACTGGAGACAGCAGGCGATGAATCCCACCAGTGACCTCAGACACACTCCACCTGAGCTCACTCCTTAATAACAAGATAAATAAACAAAATGGCTTGCCTTAAAGTAATCCACGCCCAGATCAGACCAGCTTGAAGCTACATACAACGAGACAGCTACCAGCTTGGGTTTTGCTTCACAGTAAAAAGGAGTGTGTGGTAAAGTCAGCGAGGACGAGACAGTCTTAAAAATCAATCAAATCATGAAAGGAGACGAACTTAATGTAAATTTGATGATGGAGGGAAAGAGGAATGACACTTTGTGCTCCTCCGAGGCTTACAGGAAGCCCTCACTGTTTGACGGCACCCCAAATGATAAGTCCGATTACAACAGCAGCTACGGCCGACACGATCAGCAGGACACAGATCTTCTTCCTGTAGCTCTTCTAAAAGCAGGAACACATACATAAGAGATATTAAGAAAGCTTAAATGGGTTGTTTTGCTTAATATGGGTGACATTTCGAACAAATTCTGAGTCAGAGCATGAAAACGCTCAGCCTTTTCTTTTCAACCCTTACTTGTGAAATCACAGAGGTGGGCAATGTTTGTTTCCAAAGGGCCACATCAAGACATTTAAAGCAATCAAAGGGCCGCATAGAAATTTGGAAAATAACATTTCTTTACGACATTATGTAGAACAGGAGTTCCCAAATTTTAATTTCTGGCCGAGGCCCCCCTCGCAAGCCCACAAACAATGCTACAAAATACAAAACGGATTCCAAAAAAGTTGGGACAATAAACAAATTGTGAATAAAAATTGAATGCAATGATGTGGAGATGGCAAGTGTCAATATTTTATTCGTAATAGAACATAGATGACTGATCAAAAGTTTAATCTGAGTAAATGTAACATTTTAAAGGAACAATATGTTGATTCAAAATTTCACAGTGTCAACAAATCCCAAAAAAGTTGGGACAAGTAGCAATAAGTGGTCGGAAAAAGGAAATTGAGCATATAACGAACAGCTGGAAGACCAATTAACACTAATTAGGTCAATTGACAACATGATTGGGTATAAAAAGATCTTCTCAAAGTGTCATGCCTCTTACCCACCGCACAACTGCAAACGCGCCTGCCGTCCCCTTTTTGCCGCTGGTCACGGTCCCACTGAACCACTGAACACCGTCTGATGACGTACACTAGGGGGTAGCAGAGGGAGGGGTCTCTGGCTTGTTTTCCGGGTTCAGTTGTTGTTTTAACTGCACCTCCGACGGTCTTCGATGAGATTAAAACTTTTTTTTATGTTTGGGGTGATCTACACTGGAGAGTACAGCAGCCTGTCAGCAGCAACTGTAAAAATGCCACGTTTCTTACCGGAGTTTGGGTCCAATTCCTGGAGGCTGGATCCGGTGAGTTTAAAAAGTCCGAAAAAAGTCCCGTTGTGGTTGTGTAATCAGATAGCGAGGCTCTCCCGACTGTTTGCCGGATGCGTCGAGCCGCCAGAGATCAACATTTGGGACGTCTGCGGCTCGACGGCGACGCGCGCGTGCGTGTGCAGGCTGCCGTCGCGCCGCTTCGATCACTCGAATCTCGCCGCTTCCTTGTTCCCCGTGACTCCACGCGTCTCCTCCATAGACTTTGAATGTAAACCGGTGTTATCCGGCCGCTTCGGCCGCCCGACGCCGGGGGCGGTGGGTAGGAGGCATTAAGGGTCAAGGCCGTAAAACTCTACTGGATGCTCGTGATCTCCGGGCCCTTAAACGTCACTGCACCTCAAACAGGAATGCCACTGTCAAGGAAATAACAGAATGGGCTCAGGAATACTTCCAGAAAGCATTGTCAGTGAACACAATCCACTGTGCCATCCGCCGTTGCCAGCTGAAACTCTACAGTGCAAAGAGGAAGCCATTTCTAAGCAAGCTCCACAAGCTCAGACGTTTGCACTGGGCCAGGGGTCATTTAAAATGGAGTGTGGCAAAATGGAAGACTGTTCTGTGGTCAGATGAGTCACGATTTGAAGTTCTTTATGGAACACTGGGACGCCATGTCATCCGGACCAGAGAGGACAAGGATAGCCCAAGTTGTTATCAACGCTCCGTTCAGAAGCCTGCATCACTGATGGTATGGGGTTGCATGAGCGCTTGTGGCATGGGCAGCTTGCATGTCTGGAAAGGCACCATTAATGCAGAGAACTATGTTCAGGTTCTAGAACAACATATGCTCCATCTAGACGTCATCTCTTTCAGGGAAGACCCTGCATTTTTCAACAAGATAATGCCAGACCACATTCTGCAGCAATCACAACATCATGGCTACGTAGGAGAAGGATCCGGTACTGAAATGTCCAGCCTGCAGTCCAGATCTTTCACCTATAGAGAACATTTGGCGCATCATAAAGAGGAAGGTGCAACAAAGAAGGCCCAAGATGATTGAACAGTTAGAGGCCTGTATTAGACATGAATGGGAGAGCATTCCTATTTCTAAACTTGAGAAACTGGTCTCCTCTGTCCCCAGACGTCTGTTGAGTGTTGTAAGAAGAAGGGGGGATGCCACACAGTGGTAAAAATGGACTTGTCCCAACTTTTTGGGGATTTGTTGATGCCATGAAATTTTGAAACAACATATTTTTCCCTTAAAATGATACATTCTCTCAGTTTAAACTTTTGATCTGTGATTTGTGTTCTATTCTGAATAAAATATTAGATGTTGGCACCTCCACATCACTGCATTCAGTTTTTATTCACAATTTGTTTAGTGTCCCATCTTTTTTGGAATCCGGTTTGTATGGAAAGAAACATCAACTTTTAGAATGTTTTAACTTTTGTTCACTATATTCCAATTATTACAGATGCTGTTGAGCATAAAAATGTTATTAACTACCATGTTTTAAACACTGCATCATATTCTCACTGACAAAAAAAACTTTTCAACAAACTGTTGCCTAGAAGAACAAAAGAAAAGAAATCTACCGGTAACCTCGCTCTCTCAAGTGTGTTTACCTGGAAATAGATACAGATTGCCCTAGTGTGAAGTTTTTATTATTATTATTGCTATTTTTATTTTTGCCATTTTTATCGTCTTCTCTCCAGCTTTATGGGGCCCCCTAGCGCCCCCCCACTTTGAAAAACACTGATCTAGAAAGCCTTTGTATTATTGCAGCATAGTTAGCACGCTTTATAAAACACGTCTTTCCAACACCCTTCAGGAATTTAAGAAATATTCTGTAAACTGGCTCTTGCGTAACATGTAATACATGTTAGCGTAATATGTTATACACGTTAGCATAACATGTATTTTCCTGTAAAACAAAATGGCTCCACGCAGTCTCTTCTGGACTGTCTTGGTGACATTAGAGGGTGGATGGCGCTTAATTTCCTTCATTTTAATGATAAAAAGACTGAGGTTATGGTCTTTAGATCTAGTGCTCCTGACAGTCCCACCACTTTTGATTTTTCCTCTTTGGCCCCATATGAAAAGTCGATTGTGACAAATCTAGGAGTGAAAATTGACCCCTGCCTGAAACTGGACTGTCACATCAACAGCATGGTTAAGTCCTCGTTCTTTCATCTGAGGCGCCTGTCAAAAATCAAGCCCCTCCTTTCTAGACGCCACTTAGAGACCGTAATCCACGCTTTTATTACTTCACGCCTGGATTATTGTAACTCTCTTCTGATTGGAGTAAATAAGGCCTCGCTTTCTCGGTTGCAGCTGGTACAAAATGCTGCTGCACGATTTTTGACTGGTACAGGCAGACGTGAGCACATCACTCCAGTTTTAATGTCCCTTCATTGGCTTCCTGTCCAGTTTCGAATCCATTTTAAAGTTTTATTGTTTGTTTTTAAGTCTTTGAACGGTTTTAGTCCCTCTTATCTGTCTGAACTGCTTCAACTTTATGTGCCATCACGTGCTCTCAGATCCGCTGACCAGATGCTTTTAGCAGTCCCAAAAACCTTTTATAAGACCAGAGGAGACAGAGCATTTTCAGCTCTGGCTCCTAAATTGTGGAACGAGCTGCCACTGAAGGTCAGGCAGGCCCCATCAATATCTGTTTTTAAAACTCGTTTAAAAACACATATGTTTTCATTGGCTTTTAAACCAGAATGAGTTCACATCTCTGTTTTAATGTTGTATTATTTTACTTGTGATGTTCCGATATTTATATGATTGAGATTGATTGTTTTTATTGTTTTGTGCTTGTTTTTATTCTTGTACAGCACTTCGGACGGCTGCTGCTGTATTTTTAAGTGCTTTATAAATAAACTGGTATGGTATGGTATGGTATGTTATAGACGTTAGCTTAACATGTTATAGACGTTAGCTTAACATGCTATAGACGTTAGCTTAACATGTTATAGACGTTAGCTTAACATGTTATAGA
>JBBPBX010038649.1:0-14916 GCA_038048925.1 Garcialebias charrua
AAAAAGATCTGAAGCTCTCGACCTTGACCTCTCTAAATGTCATATATATACCCGGTCTCGGGATGCCACAGGCTCTCGCACGCTTCGCTCCGCGACCTGTACACGCCCGCGAGCAACAGCAGCCCCACGTAGGCCCGGAGGTCCTCGCAACGCATGGGACGCCAGCGCGCGCGCTCCCTCCGGCTCGCGTCCAGGTTGGTCATGTCCACCTCCAGCTCATCGAGCCACACATCGAAGAAGAGCGCGAAGGCGGCGAGCATGCCTGCCGCCTCCTCCTCCTCCTTCTCCTCCTCCTCGTTCTCTGCGACCCTGTCCGCGTGGTGGCGGCGGCGGCGCAGCTGCTGCTGCTGCAGCTGCTGCAGCTGGCATCAGTTCGTGCGCTGACGCCAAGGGAGCCCCGGCCCACGTCGTCGTCGGTCGTCTGTCGTCGGTGGTGGCCGTGGCCGGGTGGGGGGCAGCGGCGGTGCCAAACGACCGAGCCGCTCCGTGATGAGGGGAACACGTCGTCCTCTTCCTGAACTTGGTGAAGGAGAAGATGACAGCTGGAGAGAAATGTCTGCTACAACAGTGGTTCACAGGGAATCGCCCACCTGACCCAATGGACCCTTTCCCAGACATTAACCTGGATCCTAACTTTGCAAAAGACAGTGGTCCTCTGCTAAACAATATAGACCCAAAGATGAACTTGTGCAGAACTGGTCAAAAAGTACTTTACAAGACTTATGTTAAGATCCTGAACAAGAGAACTCTGCAAAACAGAGCTGTCAGCGTGTGGGACAACAAACTTGGAAATCAGAGGCCCCAGTGGAGGACTCTTTACAAACCTCCAATAAAGAAACGGACTGGCGATCTTCAATGGAGGATCCTTCACGGTGCCATTGCAACAAACTCATTTTTGTCTGTCATCAATCCTGAGGTTTTAAACGAGTGTCCTTTTTGCAGTCTGTCTGAGAGTGTTTTTCATGTTTTTACAGATTGTGCTAGACTGATTGATCTGTTTAATCTAATGACAACGATCTTTAGCCTCTTTGACACCGTTTTCACCAAATCGGTTTTCATTAATGGAGTACGTTACAGCAAAGCCACAAAGTTTAAATCCCAAACTTTAAACTTTCTGGTAGCCGAAGCAAAAATGGCTGTTTATTTGTCTCGCAGGGACAGACTGCAGGCTGGACCTCAACTTGATGCCGTGGCTCTGTGGAAGTGCAACATCAAGGCCAGACTGGCGCTGGAGTTTTGCTTCCACAGAGACACTGGACACATGGAGAGTTTCGTGAAACTGTGGGGATTTAAAGCTCCGTTGACATCATCTTTTAACTTTCCATAAAATGGCACAACATACATACATACATACATACATACATACACATATATACTGTATATTTATATATATATTAAGATTGACCTCTGATCATATATTTATATATATATTAAGATTGACCTCTGATCATATATTTATATATATATTAAGATTGACCTCTGATCGTTTTTGCTAAAACAATGTGAAATTAATGAAAATTCCTCTCCAAAATAGTTTAAAATTAGCGCCGTTTATTTACACGGTAAATTCGGGTTTTTCCGGTCACGTGATTGTGACATCACATACAGATCTCTGCTCCAACGGCACATTTAATACAATGAATAAAGATACAAACGCATCCATCGAATTTAGCCATTTAAAACTTTAGATTTTAGCGATTTGGCTTCAGTTCGTGAAGAAGAAGTTATTTTGAGTGATCAAAAATCAAACAGCATGGTTTCTTTTGTCCGTGCTGCTTTTTTTTTCAGGTGAGGTTTCACATTCAAAATGCAAGCAGCAGATGGCAGCAAAGCCATTGTGATTCCTCTTCCAGAGCACTGTAAGATATATCACGATGGCTTTGCTGACATCTGCTGTTCACTTCATGTATAACTTCTTCTTCACGAACTGAAGCCAAATCGTTTTTGTTTGTTTTTTAGACCCAACGTCCGTTTTTCGTGTTTCCTTGGCGATCCTACCCAAATTGTCGATGCGCGCGCGCATCGTAAATCACGTAAATAAATAAAAATCAAACAAACGTACAAAGAGAGAGCGCTATCGGTTTTTCCTTGTGTGTGCCCCACCCATCTATTTCGTTTTCCACCTTTCTGTACTATTCCTTTACACGTAGCTTGCCGGACGTCCGTGTCCCCCCATCCCACCCCAACCGTCTCTCCCACGTCATTTAAAAAAAAATGTACGTTTCGTTTTTTGTTTGTTTTTGTTTTTGTTTTGTTCGTTGCTTAGAAAGACAAAAACGAAAGCTGCACAGAGCGAAACAATATAAACACAAATAATTAAACGAAACGAAGACGTAACGAACGAGACTGACACACACACATACACACACACACACACACAACTGTCTCGCCATCGCGTTTGAAACCGCATCCCTACGCCGCCACACGCACGAGGGATTTTATTAAATGTTAGTCCCATACCGGGAGTCGAACCCGGGCCGCCTGGGTGAAATCCAGGAATCCTAACCACTGGACCATATGGGATATTTATTTATTTTTATTTATTTTTTTTATCTGATTGCTTTTTGTTTCTTTTTTATTTTATTTTTATTTTAAAGAAAACCTTTCAAGGAAAGTGAAAGCCGAACCGACACACAAACACAAGAGTAAAGGCCCCGGCAGAGCTGTGCGTAAGGCAGTACGCCGCTGTACGCCGTACATACGCAAAGGCACAAGCGTAGCCCCGCAGGGCACGAACGCGCAAAGCTCAAATTTTACGACCGCGTACGCGAGGCGCGTTGTCTCACAATAAACTGCCCGGCGCCGGGCTGTTTTGTATGTGACACAAATGTATTAAATTCCCCTTCTTCATCCTTGATCTGGACTTTTCTTTTGTTTTTTTGCCAAAAATCAAGTGATCGCTTCATCCTCCGATGAGAAGGAAATGAATGAATTTGTCACGAGCGAACTAAACTCATGTCCAACGTGGCTGCGCGAGGTTCTAAATATTTCCTGGTGTTCTGGTGTGCTGGACCAGCGCTCCCTGTTTTTATTTTATTTTTTAGAACTTTTTATTAACATATAAACACAGAAAACCGCTGCGCAGCCCGTGCCTTTTTTTCCCCACCCGACCTGTCAATCAATTCAGTAGGCGTGTCAGCAAATGACCAATCAGCGACCTCAGTTTGTCCCGTAGGTAAACGCTCTGCGCGCAGCTGCTCAAATTACGACAAGAATTTGGAGCGAAAACGCGAGCATTTAACGCGAGAACGAATGCAGAGCTGTGCTGGTGAACGCGTGCGCACAGAACACGCGCGTAGAGCGGCGTACAGGCCGTACGCAGAGCTCTGCCTGGGCCTTAACAAACCACACCACCCCCACCCTCGCGCGTCCCAAACCGTATCCCTCCCCGCCACACCCACCGGAGAGAGGGAAGGGGGGGGTCAGCGGGACCCCCCGCGACACGCACAAGGGTAATAAAATGTTTTTATGGGAAAAACCGGAGTCCCCGGAGGAAACCCAAACATGCACGTATAGAACTTGCAACCTCCCTCAGAAAGGTCCTTGGACGAGATTTAATCTTGCAACTTTCTTGCTGAGAGGCGGCACCGTGTGGGCTTTTTTTTAAATAAAATGATTATGGGAAAAACCGGAGTCCCCGGAGAAAACCCATGGATGTTATCTTCACACAGAGCAGCCACAACAATCCCTCAGCTGTGACCACTGGTCTACCATGGACGTTCAGAAAAGCAGCTGTTGTCAAAATGTTCAAACGCATCTTCTATCAATCGGTCAAAAACAATTGCAACTGCTGCAGTGACAGCAAAGTTTACGGTAAACTTCAGTGTGCGTTTGACAATAGAACCCAAACATCTGACCAGACTCCGAGTTGCTGATGTCTCAGAGGCTACTTCTCCCAGTGCATCCAGTTCTTTAATTGCTACCCCCCGGTTGCGCTGCTTCCAGACGTGTATTTTCATATTTAAGCATTTAACCAATCACATTTCAGTCACTATTTGTTGCCAGGGTCAAAGAAATCTGCCTGGAGGCCTTCACAATCAGTTCTGCGAGCCATGTAGCATAAAATAAATGTCAATCAAACTGTTGCTTCAACCAATCAGATTTTGAGTTGGCGACACCAAGGCCCTCTAGCAGGCGTACGCCGTACGCAGACGTTTCCGTACGGTGTACAGAAACGTCTGCGTATTCACACGCTTTGAATGGATACCATACCATACCATACCATTTTATTTATAAAGCACTTTAAACAGGAACAAGTCCACACCAAAGTAGTCAATAGATAGTCAAAGAGTGTACTAGCCAGAGCTAGCAAACTGCATCTGTAGCGAGCTGCACAAGCAAAGATATTGTTGTGTTGATTTAATAGCTGGATGGATTTTGTGTCAAATAATCAGGATTTTTGGTGAGTAAAATGTTGTTATATTCCTAAATAATATTGCAAATCAGCTGGATTTAAAAAAGGGTTTTGCTGTGTCAAGCGTGCACCCGCATCTAGTGGAAACGCTGCATGTCTTTAAAATTTAACACGATAAACACCTAGAAATATATATTTGTTTGTTGGCATTCTAGCAAAAGTGTGTCTGAGCTGAACTTTTCCTTTAAAA
The DNA here is from genome assembly GCA_038048925.1 of Garcialebias charrua. NCBI lineage: Eukaryota > Metazoa > Chordata > Actinopteri > Cyprinodontiformes > Rivulidae > Garcialebias > Garcialebias charrua. The sequence continues at coordinate 4,605 of JBBPBX010038649.1, forward strand.
ATTAACGTAATAGTCAAATCAGCTGGATTTAAATAGTTTCGCTTTCCCGGCACTTCTAAACGTGCGCGCGCAGCGAAAGGAAACCATGCATTTATTTAAAATTTAACAAGATAAACACCTTAAAAAATATATTTGTTTGCTGAAAATTATAGCAAAGATGTGTCTGGGCTGAACTTTTCCTTTAAAAATGAACAGAATGGTCAAATCCGCTGATTTTAAATAGTTTCGCTTGTCAGGTCTTCCAAGCGCACGCAGCAAAAACCTTCATCTGTAATGATTTCAGTAAACCCAGATGGTACGAGACCCGGAACGAGACAAGACTCCACAAGATAAAAAATTCAACAGTGTTTATTGTGCAGGTGACTATGTACAGGTGGTCCTCTGGAGCTCCTGGGAAACAAACAGGATGTCAGATGGGTTGAAACAAGAGAGGTCCTTTGAGTACTCGTACTGTTTTTTCCTCTTACAGGTTGGATGGTTTGAGTGGAGCGTGAGAGTGAATCCAAGTGAGTCCAGAGGAAGGTGAATCAGTCTCACAGAGGAATGGCAGTAGATCAGGCACGAGGACCAGGCACTGAACCCAAGGCGTACCAGAACAGGAAGGGATCCAAGAACACAGGAGAACATAAGTAGCTCAATGCCCCAGCGAGGAGTGGAACTTGACTGCAGCCTTATATAGGTGAAGGTCTCATCAGGGAGATAGCCGGCAGCTGTGGTAATTGGCGGCCATCTTGGGTTGCAGCCAGTAGCACTCCCTACATCATCTCTTTAAAATTTAACAAGATAAACACCTAAAAATGTATATTTGTTTGCTGACATTATAGTAAAAGTGTGTCTCAGCTGAACTTTTCTTAATAAATGCACTTTGACAGTTAAAACATGGCAAAATGAAGCCGGCGAAATAAAGCGGCTTTAAAATTACTACACGCTCACCCGCCCATAATATGACAGAAACACCTATTATTTATTTTTATTCAAACCCGTTGAATTCTTCATCCTCTGTGTCGCTGGTGAAGAGTTCTGCCAACTCAGTCAAAACTCAAAGCTCACTCAAAACAGTGCAGCAAGGATCTTGTTGAGAGTTCGAAAATTTGAACATATTACGCCCATTCTCCATAACCTTCATTGGCTTCCTGTCGCCTACAGAATTCAGTACAAAACTGCTCTCATTACACATCAATGCTTACATGGAGCTTCACCAGATTATCTGAAGGATATTCTTATTCCACACTCATCCACCCGGTCGCTGCGGTCACAGAACAGTAATCTCCTTCACATTCCGAGAACCAAATTAAGGACCATGGGAGACCGGGCTTTCAGTGTGGCTGCCCCCCGCCTGTGGAACTCTCTTCCTGACTGTCTGAGAGCCCCACAGTCTGTGGTTGACTTTAAGAGCGGCTTGAAGACCTTTCTTTTCAACCGAGCATACTCTACCTCCTCATGATTCTACTTTTGATCTTAGTTGATACTGTTATTGATTTTACTTGTTCTATTACTTGTTTTATTGACATTTAATTCTGTTGCACTTTGTAGCACTTTGAGATTTTCATTAATGAAAAGTGCGTTATAAATTGAATTCATTATTATTATTATTATTATTATTATTATTATTATTATTATTATTATTATTATTATTATTAACTCCTGAGGTAACAGGTAGTTGATGAAGCTCAGAGCATGCCTCCTCTTCCTCATCCACGTCCAGCAAACATCCTGGCCTTCCTGAACCCCGACGGATGGATTCTTTAGTGACGGAGGTCCATGCATTATCCATCCATCCGAGGACCTGCTGGAACGTTGCGTGGCACATCTGTCCTATAGCCGTGAAGCTGTTTCTCTCCATCCACCATCCACTCCTCCCAAAGGCAGTGCAGAGCTGCTTTGAAGATTGGTCAAGTCTCCCAGGATGATGGCAGGAATGGAGTTAAACACTTTAATTTTATCTTTAAATTGCAGCATGTCCATCCAGCAGGACTTTTTTTGCTCTAAAATATCCATACACATTCAGGTACACCGGTAGTCGTCAAAAGCCTAGAGGGCCCTTTAGCGCCCCTAGCGGTCGAAAGTGGTACTGCTCCGTTTTTTCCATCAGAATGAATGGAAACATCATATCTCAGCTAAAAATTGGTCTAAAAATATGGGGAAATAGTTATTGAGGGTTGGATTGATTCAGACGGAGCACTACTGTAGGCCTAGGTGTGAAATGCACGGCCCGCCACTCATGTTCCCTGAAGGAAGGGAACGAAGTGCAACATATGCTATGGGAATCAGCGCCTCCGCGCGGTTACCTAAAGTAATACACTCACGCCTTTAAGGCAAGGGCATCAGCGTCGCGCCAGAGGCCCCTCCCTCTGGGTATTTAAGCTGCTGACGCCCATCCATCTTTCTCTAAAATGCACTTCACCAAGCTTTCAGCATTGAAAGGGCCAGATATGTTGCACCTCGTTCCCTTCCTTCAGGGAACATGAGTTATGGTGCATAACTTTCAGTTCCCTTTCAGTCAAGTTCTCTCAGTGCAACATATGCTATGGGAACATAATTCATTCACGCCCTTTAAATGCTCAGTAAAATGCAAGTGAGAACATCCGCCTTAAAAGGACAGGCATTTCCCAGCCGCTCTCTACAAGGTATGTAGAGAGCACAGCCTGAGAAGAAAAATGCCACATGTAGAAATATCAGCCTGATGTTACCACTGGACACATAGATGAAAACACCAGCTAGAGACAGCATAAGCGTCCTCTGCTAGTGTGATTACTCACCATCTCCTTTTCCCCTGGAAATCTTGAGAAGCAGGAGGAAAAGAGCAAAGGACCTATTATGCCACTGGCAATCAGATGGCAATGTGGAGGTAGAAAACCCAGTTCAAGCACAGGGTAACCTTCCAGGTCCCAGGGGAGAAAATTTCATATGTACAAGGGGCACGCATGAGTCCCTCATCTGCTTCTTGAACAGACAACTACTAGGACTATCAAAGAGGCCCATCCTGATGTTGGAGAACTGTCAGAGGAGAGGGGAACCCTTCCACTGAAGCATCTCCCAAGTAAACATAAACACCAAGGGTGTCCCTTGTGTATGCTGTTGTTGTTGTTGGAACAAAGACGATCAGGCCTTAGGCCCTCAGCCAGTTCCCTTCAGTGGCCAGGCTGAAGGCTGCCACAGCTCCGGACGGAGGTGTAGAAGCTGCCCACGTGCCTGAGTCAGCAGGTCTCTGTAAGGGCCAGTTTACACGGCGCGTATTTTGAGTGTAACCGCTACTTTCTCTTTGCGACTTTGCTTATCGCCTACACGAGTTCACTGGCCCTCCTCTTTGACACCGATACTTTTCTGACCCTGCTCTCAAAGTGGAAGTTTTTCGCTGACCCCCCGTTGATAATGTAAACATCTCCCGTGGAGCTTTTGTTTGAACACATGCACGCAGCACGCACGCGCAGACAGCCGGCATTTTAACAATGGCGGTGGACTGGACAGTGGACACACGCACCACTTTCTGAACTATAGCTGATGGAATATATTTTGATTCTCATATTTAATTATTCTACACCTTACCTGCATCTGTGTTGGAAGAGAGCCAGCTGCCTGGATCCAGTTGTCTGTTAACGAGGCAGTCGGACATTTCACGTGTCACGCTGCACTATAACATACTAAATGTGCTATATATTAACAGTTTAACAATAATAAACAGTATTTATGTTAGCGTGGGAGATATTTACATTTATCTGAGCTAAATGAAGCTATCTGGACTCGTTACGTCATGCCTAACATGCTGCTGAAAATGAAGACACCAGGTTGATTTTTTATTTATTTATTTATCCAACACCACAAACTCATGTCACAAACACTGAGAATTAAATTGAACACTTTTAAAAACACGTTAACCGAACTTTAATGAACTGGACTCTGTTGTTCATCCTGGTGGACACTGGACCCACATCCGAACCGCCGGTCCGCTTCGTGGAACAGCTTCGACCTCGCAGGAAAAAAATAAAAATAAAACCTCAGTTGGTTGTTCTGTGATCGAACTAAACACAAGGAAACATTATTAAGAACATTGTTTACCTTGTAGCGCTGCTGTAAATCAGCTGATTCTCACGGACTAAAGTCAGACATGTTGACTCGGTTCCGGTCCAGTCAGCAACTGGTGCGCAGATGAAGCGGCCCCACTTGGTGTCAAATCTGTTGACTCTTATCCAAATTCCAGCTTTAACTTGTTGTTAACTTGTTGACAACAACTTGTAGTAGCTGAACTTTTAGCCAGAGAGGAAAACAGGCTGCCTCGTGTGCTCTGTTTACCTCAGGCAGCAGTGGCACGCATGCGCAGTAGTGAAGGTTCCAAAAATCACAGCGCCATCTAATGGCCCAGCATGGTAACTACAGTAAATTCATGAGTACGGGGGGTGGGGGGGAGAGAGTCGTATCCACAGAATTCGCCCATGTCAACGCAAAACTTTCAACCTAATTAACATACCCAAAAGTTGCGTTTCCCCCACACAGTGTCCGTGTAAACAGGGCCTAAGAAGGCAACTGCCATGGTATCCCTGAACATTGAGAAGTAGAGGTCACATTGTGAGCTGGCTCCGCATGGGAACAAGTCCACCAAAGTTCTTCCAAACCGTGACCAGACCTGACCCACGACTTGTGGGTTCAGTCTTCATTCTGTTTCCAAAAGAGGCCCTCTTGAGAGGGCATTCGCTCTGTAATTCAGTTCACTCGGAACATGAGTCGCCCTGAGCGACAATAATCCTGGAGCGTACCATGTGAGCATCCTCTGTGTCAGGCTGAGGATGGCTTGGGATCTCGTCCCCCCTTCCCAGTTACTGTAATGAAGGACACAGTGGTTTTGTTATCTGATTACACCAGGACGTGCTGTCCCGCAATCAGACCTTTACCAAAGAAGTGTTTTGCTGACAGGAATACGGCCAACAACTCCAAGAAGTTGATGTACAATCTTGCTTCCTGCTCATTCCAGAGGCCTCGGGCATTCTGATTTCTGCAGACTGCCTCCCCATTCTGTTTTCGGGGCGTCCGTCGTGATGACCACACGGGATGACACCCTACCTTACGGGACCCTTTCCGTGAACACAGACAGGTCCCTCTAAGGTTCCAGGGCCCTTAGGCACTTTGAAATGATTCTAAGCTTTCCTGCTCACCCAGATGGGGGCAGGTCGTGTTTGTTGGTTTAGCCATATATGCAAGGCCCGTATCTTCAGCAATGTGTGTGGCACATGGCTTACGCCAAGAGGCCTAAAAGGCGTTGGCAGGTTTTCAGGGGAATCCGCTGATTCAGTTTAAACTTTGCCTGACAACGGCGAATCGAGGAAACACGTTCCTCTGAGAGCCATGCCCTGTACCGGATGGTGTAGACCTGCACTCCCAGAAATACGGTAATCCGTGATGGGGTCAGGTCACTCCTTTGTAGGTTTATGACAAAACCGAGAGACTCCAGGTGAGAGATCACCCTACAGGAGTGTGACTGGGCCTGAATTCTGCTTCCGGCCAAAATCAGGAGGTCATTCAGGTAGTTCATAATCCTGACTCCTTGATTCCTAAGAGGGGTCAGGGCTGCGTCCAGACATTTAGTAAATATACGAGGAGCAGTCTTCAAACCGAAGGGTAAGGCTTTGCATTCATAAGCTTTCCCTTCGAAGGCAAACCGGAGGAATTTCCTGTGCCTCCTCCACACGCCCACATGGAAATAGGCGTCTTTCCAATCCACTGTACATAAGTAGTCTCCAGGTCTCACGGACTGGGGGACCTGCCGCAGTGTCAACATTTTGAACTTGAAAGTTCTTGTTTTCTTGCCCAGAGTTCTGATATCCAGGACCGGTCTCAGGGATTGATCTCTTTGGGGCATCAGGAAGAGCTTGCTGCGCTGACCAGAGCATAGTTTGTGTTCTGGAACAATATTTATTACTTCTTTCTGCAGCATCGTTGACACTTCCTTCCTTAGCATGTGCGCGCTTGCTGGGTTAATGTCCGAACGCAGCACCCCCACGAAAAAAGGGGAGGGGGGTCCCTTGATGAACTGCAGCTTGAGCCCACAACGCATCCGTCGTCATGACCCATTCGTTTGTCAGACACGCCCTCCAGGCCTGCGCGTGCGCCATGAGCCTGGGAGGGATGTCTAGCTGCTACTTGTCATGTTTGAGTGCGGGAGGGGTGGACTTCGACCCCTCTCCCGTACTCTGGAGCAGGCTGGTCTGCCCAGCAGAAGACATTGCGAGATTTGACTGTCTCAGGCAGAACTTGTGTGTCCCACTGCGGTTCATAGTCTGACCTAGTAGTTTGTGTTTCACAAAAGTGGTGACTCAAGAACCAGGGCAGTCTGTGCTTTGGTACTTTAATTCTTGTATATGCATGAAACAGTGTTTGTTTTTTATTACACATACAGTAGACAAGTTATGTTTAGTGCGCACACACATACCACCAGCTCCTTGTAGCGTTTTACAAGTGAAGTCTGGGCTCAAAAGGTCAGGTTCCTGTACTGCGTGAGCGGGTAAACCTGAAGCCCTGTTCCCATTTTGGGACCAGGATACATTCAGTAGTCTGATATTTTATTGTTATGTGTGGATGGCAATTTCTCTTTATTACACAAGGGTCTGAGTGTTCTTGTGTGTTTAAACGTTCCGAACCAGCTAGTCTGTGCTCCTTAAACACAGGTACTGGTGGTAAAAATTCGGCATTTTCTTTCCCTCTGTGAGCGAGAGCGCCTGTAATGGTGCAGGGGCATCTCAGACGTTCCTTTTCTTTTTGCTGGTGGCCCCTTGCAGCTGCTGTAGCTTTTCTGCCTGGTGGGCCTGCAATACCGAGGCCACTCGTCCTTTTCCATTCCACCAGGGCCCCTCGGGCCCTGACATGGTTAATGTCAGAGAGTCATCCATAGCCTCATGGGTGGATAAGCTCTCAGCGTCACGATGTTCTCGTCGTGGACGTAGGAAAACTACCAGGTAGCGCAGCTGACAGGCAGCTGAAATTCCTCCTCCTGGATTGTGCTGAACAGAGAGCCTCCTTGTTAGCCGGGGCTAAACGTGGAGGTACTCGTGAGCCCGCTAGCGGTGCTAAGACGAGCCCTCGAGCAACGTAGCATCTGTAAAAATCACTTAGTTATGCGATGAATTCTACCGTCGATTCTGCCGGACAGGATAGCGAAACAGGCAAAATATGAGAGGGTTAGCTAGCAAGCTAGGCCAAGTATTTTCACATACCTCACGATGGAGTCCTTCGTTGTCTGTTCGTAGCCTCGCTAATCGTGTTAGAAGTGCTGTCGTCCGCCCCGTGTTGTCATGGATGCTCCTGGTTAGCCATGTTAACCGTGGGAGCTAGCCAGATAGCAGCGGGGTTACTCCATTTCCACTCTCCTTTCTCCGGAGTCATCCGCGAGAAAAACTTTGAGTGTCATTGCGTGTAGCATCCCTGAGCAGACCGGACAGGCCTCGTGGGTGTCCGCTGCTGAAAAAGGGGGTAGCCAGATCCGCTGAAGCAGGTTCGGGAGCCGGAGCTCACAGCCTGCCAGAGTTCCTCGTCCGAGGACGTCCTCTCGCTGAGCTGCTCGAGGTTGCTGGCCTGTTAGCTTCATTAGCTTAGCAGGTAGCGTGCCTTGCAGTTAGCGTTCGCTAACCAAGCAGTAGAAAAGCAGAAGAGAAAAGGCACGGGAGCTGGGGCTCGCTGGCCTGCTGGTCTTCTTTGAGTTTGGGGTTTTCGCATTACCTACTCAGGAGCCATGGCTGAGTAGAGTTAAGCCCGTTAGCAGTGCTAACGTTGTCCGGAGACGTCTCCCTCCTCGTGTCGCTTTCGCCGGCTAGCCTGCTACTTGTTAGCAGGGTAGCGGTGTCGCGAAGTCAGCGCCGTCGAGCGAAGCGGTCTGTGGAGAGAGGAGAAGAAAACTTCGGGGTGAAGGAAAAATGTGCCGGACCAGCTTTCGCTAGCCCAGCAGTCCGCAGGAAAAGATTCTCTGTACGCTCTGTGTAGGGAGAGAGATCACCTCTGGTCGAGCGATGAAGATACAGAGAAGATCCAAGAAGAGTGTTTCAGGTTTAAGCGAGGTGAAGGGCAATAAGAGAAAGATGGATGGGCGTCAGCGGCTTAAATACCCAGAGAGAGAATGCTCTGGCGCGACGCTGACGCCCTTGCCGTAAAGGCGTGAGTGTATTACTTCAGGTAGCCGCGCGGAGGCACTGATTCCTATAGCATATGTTGCACCGAGAGAACTTGACTGAAAGGGAACCATTAATATATAGAGCAGACTAATTAAAGCAGGCTGAGATCTAAGTAATGACTAATTAATAATCCAGTGATAAAAAGATTAGGGATTATGATAAGTGGAGATTATCAAGACCACAGACTCTATTGAGGTGAACCCGGCCTTGATTTGTTTGATGCTTGGCCTTCAGGTCAGCTTCCCAGGCAACACAGTCGACCAGCAGATTATGTTTGCGCTGACAGGAAGTGGTGAGTCGCCAACAACAACCCTTGTTGGAACACCATGGATGCCAAGAACCGGTTACAAAGGAGGGGCAGCTGGACACGTGGGTGGCTGGGTATCAGATGTAGAATCCTTAGGACCCAGGGAGGTGAGCAAGGATAGACAAGACAGGACAGGAGAGGAGAAGGGTCGAGGAGAAATTGTACACTGAGAAACAGAGCGCTATAAATACAAAGCTGCTGCCAGTATGGTGGGCAAACTCCAGCCAGGTTGGAGTCATTTCCATAGCAGTAAATGCCATTTATCTAATGTATTGGCCTATTACCCCCTCTCCTTTATGGGCTCCTGATGAGGGATTCCCTGCAGTCTCACAGCGGGGCCACTGACACACAATTGATTGGGGAGTTGTTCTATTTCTGCAAGCAGACCTTTATTCATGCTTCTGTCTTTTTTTTTTAACACTACCCCTTTTGTCTGTTTTCTTCTCTGTTCCATCTCTGTGTTTTTCTTTGCCAGAGCTCCTCTTCTCTCTGCTGGTGAAGATTCTCCTCTTCTCTCCATTCCTCTGTCCCTCCGGTTTGGTGGGGAAGGGTCCATTTTTGTCTCCATTCTCTGAGGACTGTCTGCAGACACATTGTCAAGCTGCTCTCATAAAAATCAATAATATCATTTTTATTCAAACTGACATCAAAAGACGCAAGGCCAGCCAACCTTTTTCTCCGTAGACTTCTCATAAGCCCATGTTTTTCCATGGCAGCCTGTTTGATCCCGTCAATCTCCTCTTTACAGGACTCCTCTGGGTTTCACTTGCTCAGCAGCGCATCTTGAACAGTTTAGATGTTATATTTGACAAATTTGGCAGAATAGCCATAAATGTCCATGAGCAGCCATTTCTCAAATATCAGTCTTTGTGATAAGTGCCTCCAATATTGGCATACAAATGCACTTTTGCAACAACTCTGGGAGAAGCCTGCCTTAAACACAATTTTAATATTTTATAAGCTAAGCCAAGAATAAAACAAGTAATTATGTATTCTCAGAAGCCCAATTTCTTTGGAACAACAAAGGGGAGAGGGAGCATAATGTTAGGGTGCAAAATGCACTCATGTTTATTCCATTTTAAGTCCGTATCACTCACATTCTTAATATAATTATTGCAAATTACCAGTCTTCCTCCAACCCTCTGGCCATACCAAACCACTAATGTTACTCCGCACTCTTCTCCAAAATGCATATCAGCATGTTTGGCCCATCACAGAGTGGAGTAAAAAGCAGTTCCATTGCATGAAGAGATGTTTGTGGCCTCGAGGTGCTCTTACAGCTCAATGTTAATGGGATTTGATCTAAGGCAACACCAATGCAGACGTTGTGTGGTTGGATAATTCAGTCCATATGGCTTGTAGTTGGTTTACCAGAAACTTTTTAGAAATCCACTTCCTACCTGCTGCTCTGTAATGGGTATAATGGGCCAGAAGAGCACTGTTTAACCATTTATTGTTGCCACAGGCCAAACATTCAAACCTCCAAATCCTTTTAACAAAACCAAATGGATAAATGATTGAGATGAGTTCATTTCCCTTACATATTTTTTTACTTTTCGTATTCACTAAAGGGAGAAGTTTACAACACAACATTTCTTGACCCATTTTATTTTAAATGATGTGTATGTTTAAGAGCAGTCAACTATAATAAAAACAGTTAAGTGTTTTTCTTCTCAAGAAGGATGTTTCGTCTATCAGTTATAGCTTTTATCCACTCTGTGAAGGCCTTTGTTTTTTGCATGTTCTCCCTGTGATTTTGTTTTATTTCTATAGCTTCCTTCCTATTGCATCCTTTTGGTCATTCTAAAATGATGGCATGAAAGTGTGTGGTGGTGGTGGTGGTGGTGGTTGG
>JBBPBX010038650.1:13349-30283 GCA_038048925.1 Garcialebias charrua
CCACGTGACGACGCCGGAGACTCCGCCTCAGCTTATCTAGTGTTTATTATATCTATGGCTCAGACCAGCTCAGCACGTCTCAGCCGTCTGAGGAAGTAGAGTCTCTGATGACCTTTCTTGATCAGGCTGGTGGTGTTGTTGCTCCAGCTGAGGTTATCATTCATGTGTACACCCAAGTATTTGTAGCTGGAGACCACTTCCACTGCAGACCCACCTATTTTCAGTGGGGCATGGGTGTGTTTGTTCCTTCTGAAGTCCACAATCATCTCCTTTGTCTTCTTCACATTCATGTGAAGATTATTCTCTTTGCACCAGCTCTCCAGGTGTTCCACCTCCTGTCTGTAGCTGGACTCATCATTGTTTGTGATGCATCCCACCACCGCTGTATCATCTGCAAACTTAACAATATGACAGCCTGGAAGTGTGGCTGTACAATCATATGTGAGCAGAGTGAACAGAAGGGGGCTCAGCACACATCCTTGAGGAGAGCCAGTGCTGAGGGTTATGGTGGAGGAGGAGAAGTTGTGGATCTTCACGGACTGTGGTCTGTCTGTTAAGAAGTCTAGTACCCAGTTACAAATAGAGGGGCTTAGTCCAAGTGTAGATAGTTTGTCTATCAGAGTTTGGGGGATCATGGTGTTGAAAGCAGATGTGAAGTCCACAAAGAGCAGACGCACGTAGGTCACTGCGTTAAGCATTGGGTTGGCATGCAGATCCTTTTCTCAAAAGCTGGTTTGAATCTCACTCGGTACGGTTAAAACTTATTTTACGTTTGTCTTTTATTGGATAAAAATATGAGGACTGAGATTTAAAAAAAGGAGTTTGTGAAACTCCTTTTTTTTTATCCAATAAAAGACAAACGTAAAATAAGTTTTAGAGGACTGAGATTTAAAAAAAGGAGTTTGTGAAACTCCTTTCTTTTTTTTTATCCAATAAAAGACAAACGTAAATAAAATAAGTTTTAACCGTACCGAGTGAGATTCGAACCAGCTTTTGAAGAAGTATCTGCGCACCAGCCCAATGTTTAACGCAGTGACCTACTGGGCAACTTGTATTTTATAGGTCCACTCTAGCCGTTTACGCATTGGCCGGCCCTCCCCGGCTCTCCCAGCTTCTAACCCGGGTTCGGCGTCTTCGCATTTACCTTTTCCGCCCGGGATCCACCCTTGTTCTGGAACCATCTTCACCGTGGTTCTTATCGGGCCGAGCCCGACAGAGCTAGTTTCACGTCATGTACTGCTCTCATTTGATTCGTTGTTTGCAGCAGGGGCGGGACTCATTCAAACAACCTCAGCGCGAGGGTTGAATTTCATTCAAATTTAACTACAGAAACGAGAAACCCCTAAAACAATTGTTAGCTGAATTAGTGTTTCTGAGTTAAATTTTTGTTAATAACTGATCACAAATCAGCTTATGTTACAACGTAAATAACACGAAGCGCACACCCCTTTCCGCCTTTCAGCGCGACCTGAATGTCATTAAACAATAACTAATATTGTCTAACTGTTGCGCGCAGCCAGGGTTTTAAAATATAACGAATAATCTCTAACTTTTACGTGCAGCTAAAATGTCAAGAGGAGTGATTCCTATATGGGGAAGTTGGACACCTGAAAATTCAGTCCGTCCGAATAGCTCAACGAGTTAATGCATTGTCGTTTTGACCGGGAGAAGTGGGTTCGCTTCCCGCCTGGGACAAAGTTTTTTATTTTTTTATTGGAGTAAATAAAAAGGAGTTTGTTAACCAAACAAACTCCTTTTTATTTAAAAGAAAATGTGAATAAAGAAAAAAAAAGTAAAATAACTTTGTCCCAGGCGGGAAGCGAACCCACTTCTCCCGGTCAAAACGACAATGCATTAACTCGTTGAGCTATTCGGACGGACTGAATTTTCAGGTGTCCAACTTCCCCATATAGGAATCACTCCTCCTGACATTTTAGCTGCACGTAAAAGTTAGAGATTATTCGTTATATTTTAAAACCCTGGCTGCGCGCAACAGTTAGACAATATTAGTTATTGTTTAATGACATTCAGGTCGCGCTGAAAGGCGGAAATGGGTGTGCGCTTCGTGTTATTTACGTTGTAACATAAGCTGATTTGTGATCAGTTATTAACAAAAATTAAACGCAGAAACACTAATATATATATATCCAGCTAACAATTTTTTTTTTGCCGAGTCTCCTCTCTTAAAACACGAACACTCCACCCACGTGAAGAGAGCACCCCACCCACTTCCAGAGAACTGCCCACCCACTTCAAGGCGGCTCTGCGGCAAATGCGTAATGAACGCGGGTGGCCCAGAGCCACCCAGGGGAGCCCCGGGCCATTGAGGGCTGGCCAATGCGTAAACGGCTTCTGAGTTTTAACAGATCGCCCCTCAGAAAAACCTTGATACGCACGTGTAAAATAAGCTGATTTGTAATCAGTTCTTAACAAACAGTAAACTCAGAAACACTAATATATATTCAGCTAAAAAATATTTTTTTAGTCGTTTCTGTAGTTAAATTTTAATGAGATTCAAGCTTGCGCTGAGGTTGAACGAGCTGATGACTCAACAACACACAGCAGTCCTGCCCCTGCACGCAGAAAGTCCCACCCCCGCGAAATCTCTGCTGGCGCTACGAATTCTGGGATAGCCTCCGTCTTGAAGGATTCACGAATGCATCCTTGGATTTCGGCAGGAAGTAGGCTGCATTCCTCGGCCGCATGAGGAGGAGTCTTCGAATTGGGACAGTCCTCCGCGCGGGGCAATGACGTATGCGGCCGACAAATGCGCACTCATGAGGACCCAGCCCATGAATTGAGACACAGCCACAGGCTCTCTAGCTAAAAGGTTAAAGGTGCCTCTTCCCCCCTGCTCAAAAACTGTTGGTACAAGCTTTGCTCAGACATGTCTCCATCCCTCCCCATCAAGAAAAATCATGGATGAGATGAGCACCCCGCCATGGCAAGTTAACTAGGGGAAACACTGCACCCCATCATGCATCTGCTTCCTCAGAGTAAACACTGAAATTATTTTGTACAGAAGAAAGAGCTTTTCTGAACCTCTAGGAAATGAGAGCTAAATGTTTTATGAGTGACATGTGCAGCTAAACAAAACACAAAACTTTTACTACCGTAATAGTATTTGAGGCTTGACTCTTGAGAGGGTAAACTTATTTATAATAAATTTCATGTGTTGTATTTTTTGTGTTTAAAATTACCAGCAAAGCTTTGTTGAAAACTTTCCTCTGCTGTGGAGGAAAATGATGCCGTCCTGGCTGAGTTAATTCAAGGTTGCAAGTTATTTAGACACTGTCTGTGTATTAGTCTGTTTATAGTACCGGTAAGTCTTTAAAAAATATATTTTTACTCATACCCCCATGAAATCAAATTGAAATTAACTTAAATTTGTGGGTAGTGGTGCTCCGGGACCCCCCCAGGACTCTGGTGAAGGTTTGCCCGGGAGGGTGTCCCCAAGCCAGGGTACAGGCGGCCGGCCGTTCTCCATTGAAATGAATGGGCCATTTTAGTCCAGGTTGACTCTCATGGCACGGGGTAACGGTCAGTGGCAATATGGATATTTTCACCCCGTTAATTTTGTGTTATTTATGGATTTTTATTCTTTTTTCAGCTTCTGGTTCTTCATTTCCTCACTTTGCCTCCTTCATACGCAGTCTGTCTGGGAGGTCTTTGTTCAGTTTTTGCCTTAATGATCGCTCATCTACTGATCGCTCATCTACAGACATCATCACATGGACACATAAATACAGTTTAATGGCTCTTTTCTCTCAGAGGTACAGGCAGACACACACGTCTTTCTCTTTCCCCATGGCAGTCTTTCCCCATCGCTAATGCTTGTCTTATTCTTTTTGTCCTGGCTGTCTCACATTAACTGTTCTTGCCCGTCTCCTGCGCACACATTGTCGCTGCCGTGCGGTTGTCGACCTTTCACCCTTTCCTCTTTCAGTCACACACTTTCCCGCCTTCCTCCCTCCCTCCCTTTCAGCCAGGCTCCATTCCCTCCAGAAGCTTCAGAGAAACAAAGAACTGAGAAAAGGCTCTCGCAGTGCAGGGGTGTCGCTCCCAACATGCCCACAGTGACGATTCATTGGCTCTCCATCCTTTTTTTTTTTTTTTTTTGTAGTTTCTTTGTTTATCCTTTTGCAGCCTCCTGCAGCTACTGCGTTTAGCTTTTAGCAGTGAGCTACAGCATACAGATTTAATGGATCTGCAGTAATGGCCAATAAAACATACTCACCCACTTAACCTTCCTTGAAGTGTTATAGCTTGTCCCCCATGTGGAGCACGGCCACGTGTTAAGTAAGAGCGTGTGCATGATGAGACGAAACAGAAAGGAGGTCGAATGGCGAGATGGGGAAGAGTGAAGGGGGATCAATTTAAGGGACGTTAATGAGCCCGCTGACTTTTTGTGTGTGAAATAAATAAAGAGGGAAGCATTCCTTCATGACTGCTGTTGCTTTCTGAAAAGCTCTAGAGAGGGCAGATTTGCACTTCCTGTATGCTGGGTTTTTTTACGCTGTGGGGGGAAAACTTTGTGGTGACCGTTCTGCCATGATCGGGGAGAGCGAAGAAAAAAAACTCAGACCATTTTTTTCTCCATTGCAATGAATTGCCCCCTTGTATCTTGCATTCTTTTTTAAAAATATTCTGTTGTATCCCTTCTTTATTTCAATAAAAACCACCAACACTAATACATAACATTTAACGTGAACTCAGAATCTATGATTTGTATTCATTTTACCCTTTTTTGTCTGTTCTTTATTAAAAACAAATTAAAGACATTTGAGCAGAGACAAATTCATGTTACTTCTGAATCTTATGCTCTAACTCAGTTCAGCAAAACAGCAGAATAGAAGATTTTTATTTAGCAATAAATACTTCAACCAAGAAAACTGTATCTTGGTTCAGATGAGTAGATTAAGTCTGGAACATTTAGTTTTAGCCCAAATTTACATTTAAAATAATCAACATGTTCTTTTTTCCTGCTTGTTCGTTAAAATATCAAAGCAGGTGCTTCTGTTTATTTCAAACAGAGGGAGAAAAATGGTTTGTACGCTCAATCATCCAGGTGGATGACAACACAAAAAAGGTTAAATCATGTCATCTGGACCAGTTTCTTTAAGGGAGGTGGGAAAACTCGAATTGTGTAACCTGCGGCTCGTCTGACCAGTATAGTGAGTTCTGGCAAAGAGGTCGGACTTAACTCGTAGTGTTTGGGAAGCCTTCACGCTTATAACTACTGGTATTCCCATAATGGAGTTAACTCTGGAAAGTTCTGTTGTGCTCAAACCAAAGCTTAACCTGATTGGAAATGAGCTGATCAGAGTAGAATCTGGAGTATGCAGTGATTTAACTCATGACAAGGTGCAAAGAACCATCAGTTGACTGTGGAGTTTGAGTTCACTGGAAGAAAAATAAATCAGAATTATAAGAGTCGGAGTGTTTTCTCTGACTATATGGCGCATGGTTTTCCTTCCTCTGTAATTTATTATTACCAGATAACAAGGCATGTCTGAGAGATGAAGATTAGCTGGGTGTGGTCGTAAAGCAAATACGTATTTCTTCATTATAACAGGTGGGAAACCATATCATCTGTCCTGTTAGAGAAGTCGACAAGTGTGACTTTTTCTTTTACCCGGCCACGTGCAAACCTGGTCAGCGTTTGTTCTGGATGCTGGTACTTTCCCCGCTAACCGAGCCTTCCTCTTCCTCACAGTAAATGCTTTTCATCGTGCAGCCTGTTTGTGCTGCTGTGACCTCACGGCCTTCAGGCTGCACAAACGCACACACAGACCTCTGTCTTTACTTTTAACAATCTGCCTTCTCGTGCACACTCACCAAGTCTTATGACAGGGTATGACTACAGCTGACCGGATTTAAGACCGACTCAAATGTGTGTGTGTGTGCGCATGCGTGATAAAAATAAGGGCACAGGCCATATTTCATGGCTATGTGATTTTTCTGAGCTGACATTGTCTTTTCACGATTTGTTGTGGCAACAAACAGCTCAGACTGCTCCTAGACACAAAAACACAGCACAATCTGAATGACCTACTGTTGAGTATGAAGACAAAACATGCAGAGTTTTTTAAAATCATTAACCAAAGACCAACAAAAAAGAAAAACAATTTTTATTTTTAAACGATGTCAGTATCTTTATTACTCCCATTGTACAGTGTCTTTGACATGCCGAAGTGCATTGCATGAATTGCAGCAATGTTTTCTTATCAGGATGCGTGGCCCCTCCCTGCAGTTTTATTGAACTCTATCTAATCAACTGTCTGTGGACCTTGAAAGTAAAACCCAACTGTGCTCAGTGCAGCATTCCTCTAAAACACCAAGTAGGAGGAGGGACGAAAGGGGAACGTGAAGGCCGGAAGAGGGCCCGGGCAGATTTCTGAAGAAGCTTGTAGCGATAGAGCTGTGTTCATGGAGGGAAAAGAGAAATATCTGACTGGTAAAGATAGAAAGACGATAAAGAAGTGGAGTTAAAGGGAACTGGGCCAAGATGAAAAGAGAAATTAGAAAGGGAGGCAAGAAGAGGAATGGATTATTCAGAGGAGAAAGCTGGAGGTTGGGAGGAGAGGAGGAGACTTAACATGAGAAAAATGAACACGGAGAGGATGAAATGATTTGAGAGAATGAGATGTTGGTTGTTTAAGGTAAAAAAAAAAGTCAAAAAAAAAGTCAAAAGTCAACTTTATTGTCAGAACTGCAATATGTACAGGACATACACAGGACCGAAATTGCGTTTCTCTCAGTCCCTCGGTGCAACAGTAACCATCTAAACACTAAACACTAAAACATTTAATACACATAAAACACATAAAACAAGAAGAGATGGAAAAGACGAGTCGATGTGTTTTAACTGCAGCGCTGCATTAGACTGTGCAGTGTTGGCAGGAGTTAAGCTGCTGCACGCACGCACACACACACATACACACACACACACACACACACACACACACACAGAATGGTGATGCAGCAGTAGTTAGTGATGCTATCAGCAGTCTAGCCCCACGTTGCATCACATAGATCCGGATATGGAACAAAAATTAAAGCCGATATAACCAAAGTGCTTCTTAGGTCAACAATACACACTGCAGAGATTTGTTTCACAGCTAAGGTCAAATTTATCTCTTGTCAGCTGAGACGTGTGGTCATAACAGCCAAATATGTGCACCTGCTGAGCACAAACGCACACATCCACAAGGATCGAAAGGGCAGCGACCTGCAATGGAAACAGCTTAGAAATACCTGTTTTTCATTTAACGGTTGACTGGAAACATGTTTCTGTTTCCCAGTAGCACTTTTACCACAGACTTACAGATTTACACTGTTCAAAAAGCTAAATTCGCCACTTTTAGCCTCCAGGAAGCAACTGCCTTCATCCTGAAGGACACATACAGTGCATCCGGAAAGAATTTGCAGTGCTTCATTTTTTTCCCACATTTTGTTGTTGCGGTCTTATTCCAAATTGTGTTGGATTAATCTCTTTCCGCAAAATTCTACACTCAATACTATGACAATGTGAACAAAGTTGTTTTTTTTTGATTTTGCAAATGTATCAAAAATTTCTTAGAAAACTAAGAAATCACATTTACATAAGTATTTTCCATGAAGCTCAAATTGAGCTCACATGTATTCCGTTTCCACTGATCAGCGTTGAGATGTTTCTACAACTTAAATGGAGTCCAGCTGTGGTAAATTATGTTGAGTGGACTTGATGTGGAAAGGTACACACCTGTCTATAGAGGGTCCCACAGTTGACAGTGCATGTCAGAGCGCAAACACCAAGCATGAAGTCAAAGGAATTGTTTGTAGACCTCTGAGACCGGATTGTGTTGAGGCACAGATCTGGGGAAAGATGCAGAACATTTTCTGCTCCTTTGAAGGTCCCAATGAGCCCAGGGGCCTCCATCATTCATAAATGGAAGACGTTTGGAACCACCATGGCTCCTCCTACAGCTAGCCGGCCGTCTAAACTGAGTGATCATGAGAGAAAAGTCTTAGTCAGGGAGGTGACAAAGAACCCAATGGTCACTTTGTCAGAGCTCCAGCGTTCCTAATGGAGAGAGGAGAACCTTCCAGAAGGACAACCATCGCTGCAGCAGTCTACCAATCAGGCCTGTATGGTAGTGTCCAGATGAAAGCCACTCCTTAATAAAAGGCACATGGCAGTCCCTTTGGCGTTTGGCAAAAGGCACCTGAAGAACGCTCGGACCATGAGAAACAAAATTCTCTGGTCTGATGAGACAAAGCTTGGTGTGAATGCCAGGTGTCTTGTTTGAAAGAAACCAGGCAGCGCTCCTCACCAGGCCAATACCATCCATACTGTAAAGCATGGTGGTGGCAGCATCATGCTATGGGGATGTTTTTCAGCAGCAGGAACTGGCAGACTAGTCAGGATAGAGGGAAAGATGGATGCAGCAATTTACAGAGACCTCCTGATGAAAACCTGCTCCTGAGTGCTCTTGACCTCAGACTGGGGCGACGGTTCATTTTTCAGCAGGACAACAACCCAAAGCACACGGCCAAGATCTCAGAGGAGCGGCTTCAGGACCAGTCCGTGAATGTCCTGGAGTGTCCAAGCCAGAGTCCAGACTTATATCTGATTGAACATCTCTGGAGATATCTGAAAAGGGCTGCACAGACGTCTCCCATCCAACCTGATGGAGCTTCAGAAGTACTGTACTGCAAAGAAGAATGGTGAAAACAGCCTAAAGGTGCCAAATGTGGATCAAGCAAAGGCTGTGAATACTTAAGTAAATGTGATTTCTTGGTTTTCTATTTCTAATAAATTTGCAAAAATGTCAAAAAATCTTTCTTCACATTGTCATAATAAGGTATAGTTTGTAGAATTTTGAGGAAAGAGATTAATATAATTTGGAGTAAGGCTGTAACATAATAAAATATGGAAAATTGCATGTGGCGTTACAGCCATTGAAGATAAAACAGTTACCTATTTTTTTTTTGCGGAAAAAAAACCTTGTATTTTGAAATCTTGTAGGCTCTTATGATAACACTAATGCAATATTGTCTATTATTAGACAAATTACAGTGTAATATCAATCATACTAGTGTTCAATAGTAATGTTTTCCTAGCTTTAAAATAACTTACCAGCCAAAATAGTTGTGTTACTGGGCCTAAAGTTGCATCCTGAATTATTAGTCTCAAAGCATTTACCTTTAACATGATGTTCTGCAGGTGGTGGAGGACTACCACAGCCTAAACGGTGTGCAAGTGATGTTTTTGTATCCATTTCTGGTTGTGAGTTTTTGCATTATTGATTTTCTTTGTTCGAAGTGGCCTTCATGTCTCATTTACTGCCTCACTCTTTCCTTGTTTCTTCCCCCTCGTTCATCTTAAGAATGCTTAGAATGTTCTTATCTGCGCCGGCACAAGGTTGAGCTATAATCAGAGGTTAAATTCCTCTGCAGATCCTGACTGCAGTGCTCACTGGCATCCAGGTGGGCCTCAACCACAAATGGATGCTTTCTTTTACTGTAACACCTACCCACTCAGAAGACCTGTTAGGCCAGTGTTTACTCATACAAGACTAATCTTTATCTACTGAAGTAAAGCATGACAGCAAAAGCATAACTTCTAAATATTTATTGGCCACTGGGTAGATTTTCTGGTTAATGTTTATCTATTTTTTTTGTCTCCTACAAGTTATTTGTTTGATTTCAAACCATCTGTCAAAACAAATGCAATCTTATCTTGGTTTATGTTACTAAATTTGTTTTAATCACTAAAATTAATGTTTATTTAGCTTTGTTGGACCATTAGCTTCAGATTTACAGATTTAGACAGAGCATTCATGCATGTTGTTCCTAAAATGAAATACTCAAAAGAGCCTTAAGGTTATAGGCTTCTGCTTGGCAAAAAGTAAGAAAATAACAAGAAAAAGCAGGTTAGTTTTAGCATTAAAATTTCTCCATTGTACTTTCTCATCGAATCAAGTCTTTATCATTAAAGCTGCACTATGTAACTTTGTAGTGCAGTCTGTAACTTTTTTAACAATATATTTTTAACATATTTCTTCACTCTGTCACTATCTACTGACAGACTGATGTTAGACAAAGTAATCTCTGAAAAAAACTATAGTCCCCTTGCTTCTCTATCAGCATTTATAAAAACACTAAAAACACAGAGTGACCCGCCGTTAACCAGCCAATAAAAACAGAGTTTGTAACCAGCCAATAAAAACAGAGTTTGTAACCAGCCAATAAAAACAGAGCTTGAATTTGAATCAGCCAATAAAAACAGCTTGAATTTGAATTTCAGCAGAGCAAGGGGGGCAGGGGGAGGGATCAGAATGCTTTGCCTGTTGAAAATATTTCTAAGTTCTATGCTCTACAGAAAGTTGCACCTTTAATTTCATCTATAAAATGTTTAAAATAAATGCTATTTTATTAACACGGTTGTTTTTATTGATACTTTTTATGCAAAAATATCCCTCTGTCAAATATATGCATCGACACACATCCAGACAAAGTGAATTATGTCACTGTCCAGACACACAGTGGGCATTGATACCTCTGCACAATGCATCCTCACAGCCAAAAACATGGGATCACAACGCTGCAGCTAGCATACATGCTGCTTCACGTATGCTTGTGCATAAAATCACAATGACAAGGAGCAGACAAAAGCGTCTCTGTTAGCATTTGTAAAGACCGCAATATGCAGACACAATGTTCACCCTCACAGGTCCAAGTGGATTTCAGGACATTGGACGATCACACTTGCTCTGATTTGCCAGGTTACTGTGAGAGACTCTTTATTTAACGCCAGGCGACACTTGTATTTTACGATACGTCTAAAAGTGAACACTTCTTTTTTTTTTTTGTCCTCTCTTTGAACAGCACAGTCTACTCAGGCTCACGTTTTTCTCACTTCCCCCGTCTGGTTCTGGGAATTAATTTACCACAGGAAAGTGGCACATGCTCTGAGAAATGATTAACATCAACTTTTCCTTTGTGGCTTCAGGTCACAGGACAAAAAAATAATCACTTGTGCTGTCTTAATTGGTTAAATATGTTTGATATGGTGCTTTTCATGTGTGTTTGTTGGCGTTTGACACACAACAGCTTTGTCAGGTTTTGGCTCCAGAATCCCTTAGAGGTACATTGCTCAGATTTTTCACACATACTCAACTAAACGTGTTCATTTTTAACTCAGATGTGTTACTTTAGAATTTTTTTTTTTTTTTTTTTTTTACGAGAACCCACAATAAAATCCATCAAAACATGGGATGTACCGTATTTTCCGGCCGATAAGTAGCACCGCCCTATAAGTCGCATTGTCCAATTATGACCAATAAATTGGAAAAATCCAAAAACATGTCGCACCGCCGTATAAGTCGCATCTATTATGAGTCACCGCTGACGCGTACTGCCTGCGCCCTTAGCGGCCGAAAGTGGTACTGCACAATTTATTTTGCCAAAATGAAAAACTGTCATATCTCAGTCAAAAATTGGTCTAAAAATATGGGGAAAAAATCCATAAATATGTCGCTTCGCCCTATAAGTCGCAGGGCATGAAATTAGGAAAAAAGGTGACTTATATGCCGGAAAATACGGTATTTGTTTATTTGAATTTGGCAAAAAATGTGCACGTTTGGAAGATTTTCGGGCAGTTCTTTACATTTTGTCATACACTCCCCACAAAGACTAAGCAGCACCAGGATTTTGCTATTAAGATAAAAAAATATATACTTTTTTTAATCTCACAGGAGAATTAGAGCCTCTGACAACACTTTCAATAGAACCTTGGCACATCTAGCACCAAAATTTGACTGTGCAAGATTAAGCGGATGAAAGCAAGAAGGCAAAGCCCCATCATTATAAGGTTTATGTCTGATGGAAGTCGAAGTTAAAACAAAACTATGATGAGAATTATCTACAAGTGGCCATCATGTCGCAGCATGAATATGGTCATGGTGTCAGAAGATTTCTGCAGCATTTCAAAAGCTCAAATTGCTGCTGCTTCCAGCATTCTCAGGCTGGAGGAACCAGTGAATGTCTTCAGAACCAGGAGATCTGGAATGAAGCACTTTGGTCAGACCCGTCAGTCAGCAATCGTTGTGAGATCCAGAGGACGTTTGTGTAACTGCTAGAACTTCACAGAACGTCAGCTTTTGGTGCAGCACTCCCAACGATCCAACCTGAAAAGCAGAGTGGCCAGAAAAGGCAGTTGTTCACTCAAAGGTACAAGCCTGTCCTGACTCAGGCTTTCTTAAAAGCCACGGCTGGACGCAACGGACAAATGATTTCAGTATGATGGCGTGAAATTTTAACTGTGTGGTTACAACCTTCAATGTGTGTGGAGAAAATGAGATGCTGAGCATGGCCTTTATAGTACCATCTCATAGTCAGATGGTGATGGCTGCATCACCCTGTGAGGATGTTATTCTTCTTTGGCTGGGATTGAGAGACTAAGATTAGAACCGTCCTAAATAATACCTGTGACTCAACACTTCCCATCTAACAACTTCTCCCAGAAAAAACAAGATAAACTTTTACAGGGAAGAAATGCTAATCAGTAATTAAATATTTAAAGATTTGGTGCTTTACCATGTTTGGGTCGGACCGGGGCTGGAGGATTACTTCCGTCTCAAACATTTTTGATGAATCCGTTCTGGTGATCCCTTTTTTTCTACTTCACAGAGGAAACGTTTGCAATCCCACATTTGTCTCTTTGTGTAAAAACATACAATGATCCATTCCAGGACTCTGTTGTCACATCCTATTTCCTTCATCACATCTGCTGTGAGCAATTGACCACAACAATGGCTAACAGGATATCGTAGACTTTATACCGTGTTAGAGCTGCAATAACAGCCGCAAAGGTGGAAAAATGCTGTTACATCAGTTTCCTTTGTGTACACGATGCAGCACGTGTGCAATTTTGCGGCTGAAAAGCTTATTTTGCTTCTGCAATATTTTCAGCAAGCGATAAAAGAACAGTGAGCTAAAAAACCTCCAGAGCAGTCCTCAAAACTTGATTACGTGAAACTACAGTGTTACAGTTTCTTGGCTGCCAGCTGAGATAAAACCCAGAGTTTTTACAGTCCGTGTAAATAATTAAGTCTTGTGAAATAATCATCAAAATGTTTTGCCTATCGATTATTAGAGCTCAAAATGTGTAAAACGGTTTTAAATAGACAAATTAATATAAATTATTGGGAAAACTTTTCAGAAGACGCTAAATGTAAACTGGTTTTCAAGCTTGTGCATGCTTATCAAAATCTGATCTGCAAATGAAATACAGGTAGTCCCCGAGTTACGACGGAGTACCGTTCCTACGCCCGTTCGTAACACGGATTTCGACGTAAGTCGGAAAACACATACACACTGGCCGCCCCATACACGTACATGTACGGTACTGTACAGTTACCAAGCACTTAGCCTATCCTAACACAGTACCCTACGTAATTATTAAAAAACACATACAGTACATTTGGAGCCATAATGAAGGGAAAAAAGAGTTAATTTCTTACTGGGAGCTGGTCAACTCTTCCTCCGTCTGTTAGCATGTTAGCTCGTTGCACCTCTGAGCTCTGAAGCTTCCTGCTGCTTCACGCGGTCCACAGCGTTTACAGCAAGGTCTGTTAGCATGTTAGCTCGTTGCACCTCCGGTCCAGCTCGCTGTTTCTGCCGTGTGGTGACACCGCACCTTTTGTTTACGACGTAAAACCGCAGTCAACCTCTGTCCAGTAAGGTCTCCACCTCCACTGCTTTGCTGTTTGTGCCGTGAAACTCTGTCCAGAGCGGGTCTCTCTCTGTGTTTTTCGCTGCTTCAAGCTACTGCTACTTCTACCGTCAAACAGGAAGTACAACCGGAACTGGCTTTTCAATTTTTTTTTTCAATTTTTTTTTATGGGATGCGTGACATAACCCCGAAACGTCGTAACCCGAGGACTACCTGTACTGGCAGACAACACATTAGTGA
Organism: Garcialebias charrua; assembly: GCA_038048925.1. NCBI lineage: Eukaryota > Metazoa > Chordata > Actinopteri > Cyprinodontiformes > Rivulidae > Garcialebias > Garcialebias charrua. Next base: position 27,310 of record JBBPBX010038650.1, read on the forward strand.
ATAGTGAAAGTATAATCATTGGGGCATGTTTGTGTAATGGTTTAAACACCTCAATAACCACAATTACACACAGACATGCATGAGAGTATTTTATGGGAGCATAAATACTGTTTAAGCTAGTCTGTCATAAGCTGGTAGCACTAAAATTATTTCAAAACATTGTAGATACCAATTTTTTTAAATTTTTTAATCTAGTTCTTCTTATGAAAGTTTTGTCTTTTTTCAGGTCCTCAATGCCCAGAAAGCAGGCTACAAGGCTGCCATTGTTCACAACGTGGACTCTGAGGAATTAATCAGCATGGGATCCAATGATTGTAAGCTAACACCAGTGCACCTCCCATTACCCCCATACACCATCTAATAATGTAATGTAAGGACCCTCTTTAGATTCCCCCACTGAAAATGCATTTCAAGTCACAACTCATCTATGGAAAATAAAACGCTCTGCAGCGCAAAGAAACCCTCGGTTACAAAGCCAACTCTGCTTTAGCTCAGTTTTGTCACGAGACTCTGTGGTTTTGTTTCACTCAGTCCCCTCACTTGTAGCAAATTATCTCTAAGGCCTTTGAGCAGAAGGAACTGGTTTTACAGACATGGTAGAGGCACTTTCAGAGGTGTAATCATGCTGCTTGGTGTCACTAAATGTGTTTGCGTGACATAACCAAAGTGCTCTAATGTGCAATCAAACAGCACCTAAAATTACTGTTTAATCACACATTTCTATGATGTTGATTCATATTTTGTCATTAAAAAGCAATTTGCAAAAAGAGAGCAGCCAATCCAAGTCATGTTTGTTATCCTGCACACACAACCTAAGCAACAGAAGCAATATATAAAAAAACTAAACATTTTCCAACTTATAACTGCTTGTTTGTTCATCTTCGTGTCCATCAATTGAAGTTATAATTGATGAACTTTGACTTTATGTACACAGTTAAATCAGTTTATTTAAGTTGCTCTATTTTTGTTTTGTTTTTAGTAAATCATCACTGACTGAACAACTGATGGGTGTTTTTCTAATAACTGTATGGCATCAAGTGAAGTTCCTTATATGTGTGAACAACTTATTGAAATAAAGTGATTATGATTCATCAGGTCAACAGTTTGAATATTTTATACTAAATCAGTTGAACATCAAAGTTCATGCTAATAATCCAGGTTTTAAAAAATCCAACAAAATTTCAGTCAGGTCATCTGGACAGTTTCTTTTTTTGTTTTGTTGAGACGTTTCATCCTTCATCCAAAAGACTTCATCAGTCCGAGGAGCCACAACAAACTGAGTCCCACAAGCAGCACACTGACATAGTGGGACAACCAGTTTGCTGGTGATAAGATGATGGTTTCTGGGGCCCGCCCTCTCCCCTGTCGACTCCTCTGAGGCAGCCATAGCCAATGTGGTTCAAAACATCAAAGCTCATGCTCAAAAATCCAGGTAAAGTGTGCTGCTTGTGGGACTGAGTGGCTCCTCGGACTGATGAAGTCCTTTGGATGAAGGACAAAATGTCAACAAAAAAGAAGAAGAAAGAAACCGTCCAGATGACCTGACTGAACTTTGTTAAATGAGTTTAAGAAAATCAGAATTTGTAAGTTCAACATGGACGTGTTGTTAGTAATTCCAACGTCCTACAAACAAACGTTTTAATGCTTCCTTTGAATAGAAGCTGTCAGCCTTTAATAGATATGTTATTTATTCTGTTGGGTTTTATTTTTGCTCTTTTTAGTGGATGTAGTGAAGCAGATTGTTATACCCTCTGTGTTTGTGAGCGAGGAGACGGCCAACACGCTGAAAGATGACTTCATGTATGATAAGGGGTGAGTTTGATCTCTTTTATCTTGACCTTTGGTATAAATGCTGTTTCCTGCTCAGTATTTTGCTACTCTGCATTTTTCAATCATGATCAAAAGCTGGTCGCGCAGTTTTCACACTTTAGTTACAAGTAGTGCTGTTGACAAACAGGGTGCCGGCGGAAATTGTACTACTGTACAAGGGGCGGCCGTGGTGTAGTGGTAATGGCAGTCGACCCCTGATCGGAAGGTTGGAGGTTCGAATCCCGCATCCGCCCACCATGTGTCGTCGTGTCCCTGGGCAAGACACTTAACCCCGAGTTGCTCCCGGTAGGTCTGGATGGCGCCTTGCAAGGCAGGCTACCACTACCGGTGTATGAATGTCTGAATGAATGGGTGGATGGCTGGTATTGTAAAGCGCTTTGGGGCTCCTCACAGGGGGCTGGAAAGCGCTATATAAATAAGCTCCATTTACCATTTACCATTTACTGTTAGTCGAAGACGCCGAGGAGGAAAACGTGTCAGGAGACAGAGGGAGAGGAGGAAAGTGAAGAATGTAGGACTGAGGGTTGCAACTCTAAATGTGGGGACAATGACAGGCAAAGGTAGAGAGCTGGCTGACATGATGCAGAGAAGAAAGGTAGATGTTTTATGTGTCCAAGAGACCAAGTGGAAGGGCAGCAAGGCTCGCAGTATTGGAGCAGGGTTCAAACTGTTTTACCATGGTGTGGATAGAAAGAGAAATGGAGTAGGGGTGGTCCTGAAGGAGGAGTTGGCAAAGAATGTAGTAGAGGTGAAGAGAGTGTCAGATAGGGTGATGTGTCTGAAGGTAGAAGTAGAAGGTCTGATGCTAAACATAGTAAGTGGTTATGCTCCACAGGTTGGATGTGATGGGGAGGAGAAAGATAAATTTTGGAAAGATTTGGATGAAGTGATAGAGAGTATTCCCAGGGAGGAAAGAGTGGTGATTGGAGCAGACCTGAATGGACATGTTGGTGAAGGAAACAGAGGGGATGAGGAAGTGATGGGTAGGTTTGGTGTCAAGGAAAGAAACCAGGAAGGACAGATGGTGGTGGATTTTGCCAAGAGAATGGAAATGGCTATAGTCAATACCTATTTCCAAAAGAGGGAGGAACATAGAGTGACCTATAAGAGTGGAGGAAGGAGTACACAGGTGACTACATTCTGT
>JBBPBX010038651.1:16420-30283 GCA_038048925.1 Garcialebias charrua
ATGTATATATGTATGTATATGTATGTATATGTATATATGTATGTATATGTATATATATGTATATGTATATATATATATATATATATATGTATGTATGTATGTATATATATATATACAGTATGTATTTATATGTATATATATATATATAGTGTATACCACTATATACAGTTGTCTCGCTATATCGCGGTTCACTTCTTCTTCGCTGTTTTGCTTCCCCCCCGCCGCTTTTTATATTAAGTGTACTGTACATTCATCTCATTGTTATGAAGCATTGTTATCATCTTCATAGTGTTTAAGAGCATATAGTGTTTATAAGAGATTAGGAAAGGTTTGTAGGAGTTTGGGAAGGGTTTATAAAGTCTTTAACCCTATAGAGATAGTAAAATAAATATAGTGTCACTACTTTGCAGATTTTCACCTTTCACGAGGGTCTCTGCAACGTAACCCCGGCGATATGTGCGAGATCCCTCTACTAAAGTTGATAATAAGGGAAGCAGTCAAAACATTGATTTATTACCAGTAGCCACTAAACTTCCTTAAAAATCCTAATAAATTAATAATTATAGTTATTATTTCACTTTTTATATGACAAGTAAAGATACTGGTGTAACTACTAATAAAATCCTCTTTTTTTGTTGTTGTTGTTGCAGAGATGTTTACTCTCACTGAGGTTGCATCCTTGAATGACATCCAGCCGACTTACCGCATCCTAAAGCCATGGTGGGACGTCTTCATGGACTACCTGGGCTTGGTGATGCTCATGCTGGCCATATTTGCGATGACCATGCAGGTCACCAAGGACCAGGTAGCTTGCCTTCCATGTATGGATGACTCGGATGAGATTTCAGCGGCTAAATCTACTTTTTTCACTGAGCAGAACGCGGAGAAGGCAACTTCATCAGCTCGTGCCACGGCAGCCACAGTAGTAACTGCTACCCCACCGGTGAATAAGGACTGGCCCAGTGAAGCTGTTCAGGAGCTTAGTGCCACACAGCAGACTGCTTTGGCCGCAGAGAAATATGCCAATCAACCCAAACCGAGAGGTGTTCAAACCAATCTGGACTTTCAGCAATATGTCTTTATCAACCAAATATGTTACCATGTTGCTTTGCCCTGGTATTCCAAGTACTTTCCATACCTCACACTTATCCACACCATTGTTCTCATGGTCAGTAGCAATTTCTGGTTTAAATACCCCAAAACTAGTTCAAAGATAGAGCACTTTGTTTCTATCCTGGGTAGGTGCTTTGAGTCTCCTTGGACCACAAAAGCTTTGTCTGAAACCGCTTGTGAAGACTCTGAGGAGAACAAACAAAGGTTTACCAGCACCTCTTCAACCCCAAAACAGGTGTCTATAGAGGGGAAGGATAAAGGTACTGATGACGACCCATCTACACCCATGCTTGGGGTAAAATTTTCTGCAGACAAGCCCATTGCGGAAGCACCGAGCAGCATGACGATCCTGGATAAAAAGGACGGGGAGCAGGCCAAAGCGCTGTTTGAGAAAGTGAGGAAATTCCGAGCCCATGTGGAGGACAGTGATTTAATTTACAAGCTCTATGTAGCACAGACTTCTGTCAAAACCGTCAAGTTTATTTTTATCTTGTTCTACACGTCAACCTTTTTGGCTGAAATAAAGTTTAGGCACATCTGTGAACCCGACATAACCCAACTGACAGGCTATGAAAAGTATTTCTGTACGCACAACATGGCTTTTATGCTAAAGAAGCTGCTCATCACCTATGTGGCTTTGATTCTGATCTATGGGATGACATGTCTGTACTCTTTGTTCTGGGTGTTTCGAAGGCCACTGAAAGAGTATTCTTTTGAGAAGGTCAGGGAAGAGAGCAGCTTTAGTGACATTCCTGATGTTAAAAATGATTTTGCGTTCCTTTTACACATGGTTGACCAGTACGATCAGCTTTACTCCAAGCGCTTTGGCGTCTTCTTGTCTGAGGTCAGTGAGAATAAGCTGAGAGAAATCAGCCTAAATCACGAATGGACCTTTGAAAAACTAAGGCAACTTGTCACCCGTAATGCACAAGACCAGCAGGAGCTGCACCTCTTTATGCTGTCTGGTCTTCCAAATGCAGTGTTTGACCTCACAGACTTGGAAGTGCTGAAACTGGAGCTGATTCCCGAGGTCAGGTTTTCAGCAAAGGTCTCCCAAATGACTAGCTTGCAAGAGCTTCATCTGTGTCACTGTCCAGCCAAAGTGGAGCAGACGGGTTTCGCTTTCCTTCGCGATCATCTCCGTTGCCTTCATGTCAAGTTTACAGATGTTGCAGAGATCCCGCCATGGGTCTATCTGCTGCGCAGCCTGAGGGAGCTCAACCTAACCGGGGGCTTGCACTCAGAAAACAACAAAATGATTGGTCTGGAATCAATGCGAGATTTGAGACATTTAAAGACTTTATGTCTGAAAAGCAACTTAACAAAAATACCCACAAACATCACGGATCTTTCACCACATCTGATCCGGTTAGTGGTGCACAATGATGGGACAAAACTGCTGGTACTAAACAGTCTGAAGAAAATGACGAGCCTAATTGAATTGGAGCTGCTCAGCTGTGAACTAGAAAGGATCCCTCATGCTATTTTCAGCTTGATTAACCTACAGGAGCTTGACTTGAAGTCAAACAACATCAGAACAATAGAGGAGATCATCAGCTTCCAGCACCTCAAGAGGCTGACGTGCCTTAAGCTGTGGCACAACAAAATCATCACAATCCCGTCGTCCATCGGCCAGATCAAGTCTCTGGAGGCCCTCCACTTGTCTCACAACAAGCTGGAGTCTTTGCCCACAGCCTTGTTCCATCTTCCTAAACTGAGACACCTGGATGTGAGCCATAACTCCATCACAGTGCTTCCACCGGATGTGGGTCTCGTTCACAACCTCCAGCACCTTGCTATCAACTCCAACAAGCTGGAAGCGCTGCCGAAGCCTCTCTTCAGGTGCGTCAAGCTGAAGGTGCTCTGTCTGGGGCACAACGCGCTCACCACACTGCCAGACACTGTTGGTCAGCTGGTCCAACTCACTCATCTGGAGCTCAAAGGAAACTGTCTGGACCGACTGCCTGCTCATTTAGGAAACTGCCGGCTTCTGCACAAAAACGGCCTTATTGTGGAGGACCATCTTTTTGACACGCTGCCTGTGGAAGTTAAAGAGAGCATCAGTCGAGAAACTGAGAAAAGTGGCTTATAGATCAAATGGCAGTACTTGAATGAAACTTTGTATTGTCCACAAAAATAATGCATTTATTTGATTTACTGTGTCAATGGGAGTGGTGGCACAGAGGTTAAGAAAGTGCACTTGTGATTGGAAGATCACCGGTTCAAGCCCCGGTACTGACAACATAAAGAATGTGGGTGGGATAAGGGAAGCAGTCACACCTGTCTCCACCCTCATCTGCCCCACTCTGGGCCCTTGAGCAAGGCCCTTAACCCACACCATCTGCTCCCCCGGGCACCCTAGATATCAGTTCTCTGCTCCACACAGAGAGCTGTGGTAGCTCGGTGGTCTGTGGTTGTGTCAGAAAGGGCATCCGGCGTAAAAACAATTGCCAAGTCTTTGTGCGACTAGTTTGCTGTAGCGACCCCCTGACGAAGGGAGAAGCCCAAAGATGAAAAATAATAATAATAATTTGATTTACTGTCTCGTCTTGGTTGTTCATCGTTGAACTTGGCTTTAGGTTCTTTTTTTGTTATTGTTGAGAATGTAATGGGTTTGGATGGTTGGACAGAAACACCAACCATCAGCCACTGAAGTCCATCAACAGGAGTTTTCTTAAGGACAATATATTTCACTTTATTTTTGGTTAATTCTCCCTTTTTTTAAGAGTTTTGACCAGTAAATGTACATTTCATATCCAAACGTGGTCACGCTTTATGTAATACACTTTGATTGTGTGTAGTCCATCTCCAACAAGCAAAACCTTTCCTTCGGATCCCGTCTGAAGACACTTGACAGCAGGCTGATGAGCAACTGTCTGACATCAGTTTTACTGCTTAGCAAAGATTTTCATTGTTAGGCTGTTTGTTACAATTTCATTAAAAAATACCTAGGTAAACATTGGAAGCAAAAACATTTTGAATTCAAATAATGTTAATTCAATTAATTGCTTTTTCTCAGGTATTTGAACCCCCCCCACCCCCCATCTATTTTATTCCTTTTCCCTCGTCTGACCCTTCCTTCTACCAGCCACCACTTCAAAAACAAACTTGCATTAATTAATTAATAACTCAAGAAGTGTCAGCACAACTTGGCATGCCATTACCAAGAATGAAAAACAGAAAAGAAATGAACTGTCACATTATTCTTTAAATTCACTTCTTTCAACTTGATTACAAATATTTAAAAATCGCTGCTCATTTTTTATTAGATCATGTTCAACATGACACCTGACAAGACAGAAATATTTGTTTTAGGAGAAATCACACGTCATGTCCTAGTATAGACAAATTAAAAATAAACTGTCAGTTTTATACAGTTTTAAACGACTTTTATTGGGTCTCTAAATTTGAAATCTGACCCTGGTACCACTTTAGGATCTACATAAAATCCATAAAAATGAATCGCAACAGAAATTAGCTTTGCCAGGTGGATAAGCTGCTCTTTTACTGATCTAATTTATGCCAAACATCCCACGACAAGCACATGCACCGACACAATAGCCCCCAACTTTTGTAACCAGACAAGATGAAACCGCTCTGCATGCCTGCAGCAGAGATTATTGTCATGCATGAAGGTGATCACATTTATTTTGCAACCGGCATATTTTAATAAGCTGTTAAAAACAGTACATTTTTCTTAATGCAACCACCAGTGAAAGCTGCTCATCAACAAAAACCTTTTAGTCCTTTCAAGAGATTTTCCTGCAGGTTCTTTTTTTAAAAGATGTGTGCCGTGGCATTCATTCATTCGATCTTTATATGTACAGGTTAGTCTCACTGAGCCTCAGGGACTCATTTACAAGAGAAACCTGTGCATTTTGTTGGGAAGTTAACCACATGCATGCTGCCGGCACGGCACCATTAAGCTGTCTTACTGGTCACATCAGTCAGTGGCACATGTCTGATATACAGTATCTTTGGTCAAACATTTTGAGTACCGTAATTTCATGGTTTTAAAACAAAGTGATCACAAACCAATAGCTATATTCTTTTTGGACAAAAATATTTGAATAATACTGATGCAAGAACTAGGGATGCAAGACATTGGATTTTTGGTCGATAAATTTGGTCGTTAAAATGTATTTGGTCTATAACCGATACCACTATTTTTTTTCCTACACCTACTTACAGAGACTAGACTTATCTGTTGTGGAATTAAAATACTAAATTATTCTTCATGGTCTTTGTCAATTTGGCCTGCTACCAAATGCAGATGTTTAAAATGAGCTGAAAATGATGCAACACTTCACTTGAATAACTTTGATTCATGACATTTACTCTCTAACACAATGACAACAGTGCAAATTTGTAAATTTTCACAAATCTAAACTCAAACCTGTTCACAAGCGACAAGTGAAAAGTGCATAAGTAGTAGTGCATTAATAGATGTACTTGACAGTTTATTAAATTAAAAATTAACTTAAAACAAGTCTATCTGTGATTTTTTTATTTTATTTTATTTTATTTAATGAATTGTCCGATATTTAACTTTATTGCTAATTTTGTCCGATATGCTGATAATATTGTGCATCCCTACAAGAGCCCTTAAAAAAAGTCATGCTTAGGTGCAAAAATATTCCCGATCATCAGATTTGAGTGGTCCGTGAAACATTTTTAAATGTATCACCCAACTTTTTCTAATTCTGCTTTTTCTCCCCAGCAGCTTTTTATATTATATTCTGTAAACCAAGGTTTGCGTCACACAGTGTAGATTTATTTTTACATTTTAAGCGCTCAGGAAAAATTGTAACTTAGAGGAACAGTCATTTGCCTTAACTGCTGCTGTTTTGTACAGTGAGGGATTTCACTAAAGACCAAATATGAAACAATGCTTTACCTTGTCTGTTTTTTTTTACAGGCATCTTTCTTAGAACAATTTCTAAATGTTACAGAAGCATATAAACTGCAACAATACTTCATTAGTAGTTTTTACCTACTGCTTAAATCTTGCAGCCTGTGCATATTTTCCTCATGCATAGTGCAGCATCTAACAGATTTCATTGAGAGAACTCCAGAGGAGACTGAGCATCAGACATGAACCTTTATTATACTGTAAAGATTGTACAGGTCTACCATTCAGTTTTGTTTTCAAATTGAGAATGTCTTCTGTTTTTCTGTATAAAACCAATGAGAGCTGAACAAAGGGACATTTGTTGTATTTTTAAACACTTGCTTTAAAATGATGTCTGACTGAAGATGAGTTAATCTGATTGTCTAACTGATGCCTCCATTCTCATTGTATCTCTGGCTTCAAGTGTTTCAAGAGGACATGTGGTGATTACGTGTTCAAAGTTCACAACCTTATTGAGCAATAAAACAATCTAGATTATTGTCAAATTATAATTGATCTCTCAAGTGTGGAAGGAAAACTTCGGCAACTTGGGAGTTTTTTGTTATGATTGTAATTGATTTTAAGTGTCATCGTAGAAATGTTTTGTACAACCTCATTTCTGAACATGTGCAAAATGTAAATAAGAGTGAAATGCATTAATTTGCTAATTGATAATATGTAATACACAATGAAACAGTAAATGTTGAGAATGTATTTAACATAAGGTCATTTTGAACTTTATGACAGAAACGCCTCTCTTTAAAGTTGTTTCAGCATGAGGGGAATATATTATTTATTGATCTGCTTCCTGATGCATTCAATCTAATTTTACCTTATTAATAACCTTTAAAGTTTATTGTGAATGCTATTAAAATTATGTTTAATCTTCTAATGCTTTATCACTGTTTGTGGAGTGATGGTGCCAGCCCACTGATGAGTTTCTAGAAACTAACTTTTTCATTTCAGGAAGTCAGAATGGTTCAGACAGGACAAGATGTGAATATCTGTACTGTACTTATACTGACTCTCTGTTCTCCTGAGCTTTGTGTTATTAAATTTGATGAAGACTGCATCAGTTTGTGAATCATTTGTGTTTTTTCTTTCTTCCATAACATTAGTCTGTAAACATGTGGGAACTGAGGAGAAGAATGCTACGTTTACAGATTTACATTCTATGGAGGTTCAACAGTCCTGGCTCTTTTCTGGATGGGAGCATTTGTTGTTAAACGTGTATGGACTTGTTTGCATTTATTGTATATTTCCAGATGCGTACACTGCCCATGCCGTTTGTGTTAATGCACGCCCATATCATGGGAGAAGCAGGCTTTTGAACTGTGCCGATAACATGCTGGATAGTCAGTCTTCTGTTTAGTAAAACATAGAGCTGGACGATATGGCCAACATTTTTAACACAATATATTTCTTAATTTCGGTCAATAGCGCTATAATTCGATATCGATATATTCAATATCGATATATTCGATATCGATATAAACAGGGCCGGCCCAAGCCCCTTTGGGGCCCTAAGCGAAATTTGGATGGGGGCCCTCTGTTTCTACTAATAATGTGAATTACTGCAATCAACGGTCAGATGGTTTTATCATTCTCCCACCGGATAAAACGTATTGCAACTCTGACAGCCCTTTTTAATGTATACATGTAATTTATTGCAGGGGTGTCAAACTTATTTTAATTTTGGACCACATCAAGTTCATGAATGTCCTCAGAAGGCCAGACGTGGCAGAATGTATTGATAAAACTGCCTATGAATAAACTCGTAAAATCAAACTTTCTAAAAATTTAATATTTTATGTTTGATTAATAATTATGGCATTAAAAACATAGAAATTTATTTGATTTGACTGATAAAGTAATATCAAAGCTCACAACTGTGATCTTTGACTTCTCTTTATGTGTCCCTCTAAGATGTAGAGGGACACATACAGGTAGTCCTCAACTTACGACGTTGATCCGTTCCTACGCAGCGCCGTAAACCGATTTTTGAAATCAAGAAAATACTTAAACAATGTAAATGAACAATCACTTTAGACCACGTGTAATGGTTTAAAAAAGTAAATGTAGTTGGCTAATTAGTTCTTAAAACGATATAACTGTATGCAACAATTTGCTAAAGCTTAACTAAAAATGCTTAACAAATTTTTCTCACCTCTTAAAACCTGTGCTTCCTCGCTTTTCTGGTTGCAAAGTCATTTATGACATCACTGTTGGTTATGAGTTTGACACATGCAATCCAGTGGTACTAAAAGCAACAAAGGAAAAGGAGAAGAAGAAGAAGGAAAAAAAACACCAGTATGCAATGTATTTTAGTGCAAAAGTAGCATCTATTTTATTATCTTTGGTTCAAAAGAACTGCAACACTAATGTTCAAAATAATTTGTACTGCAAGATCAACAGATAAAAATAACTTGCATTAATAAAAATAAATTAAATTGTGCAAAACAGACAAAATTAAATAAAATAAAAAATCAAGAAAATACTTAAAGGACAACACCCACCATGACAGTAACAATTCACCATACTGTATAGGACAATTGCTGTAATTTAATATGTCTATTTTCATTTTTGCATTTGGGCCAGGCGAGGGTTAAAAAAAAAAAAACACTCCCGAATGAATCCGGAAACTTGGCCGAAGAGTGCCGAAGTGTCATGTGACTTTTGTTACATCTCCACCCAGAAGGCAGGAGTGAGTTTCCATGGAGGTTTATGAGAGAGAGTGGGAGTTAAAACTGCATATTTCCTGGTGCATTTGTGTGTACATATGGACCAGCGCTCTGCTTTTATTTATTATTTATTTTATAACACCGCTGCGGACCGTTGCTGCTCTCATTCTGCCCAGAGGAGCAAGCCGCGCGTCTCTGGCTCCTCGTTCCGCTGGTCACCTTTGAAGTTCCGAATTCGTGCCGACTGCTCCGTCCCAGCCTTGTTGCGGGGAGCACGGGGGAGCACGCGCGCAGAGCTCCGTTGCGCGGCTGCCTTTTCTGTACTCCCGATCTGTCTGGTCACGGGGGGAGAGAATAAAAAGCCGATGCGGAAATGAATGAATTTGTCGCGATCAAGCGAATTAAACTAGTATGTCTACGTGGATGCTCGCTCAGAATATGATAGACATCAGTGAGCGACAGCAGGATTAATCAACAGGCAGCTTTAGGGAATATTTAAAAATGCTTCGCTTTTTCTTTTCCTCGCTCAGAGCAGCGGTCATGGAAGTTGATGAATGCTTATTATAACTCCGCCTGTAACTCCAAGGCGTCACTTTAGTGACGTGAATGCCCATATATGGAGAGGAGCAGATTTCTCCTGGAGCTTCTGCTAAAATCTGCTATAAATCATGAAATTGTGGTGGACCACTAAGGGGCTCTACTCACACCCAGTGGACTGAATGCGTTACAGGATGCTTTTATTGTGAAAGGTCCAGAGGACCGGATGTTGTGTTGGTATATAAGGCGGTGTTGGGTGGTTTTCCCGCCAGTTTGTAGTAGGAGTTGATTAAAAGTGAAGAACTGTATCCCGTCTCCTGTGTCGTCTCTTCACCACCTCCTACACTGGTGACCCTTGTGAATTGAAATGACGACATCCGAAGGTCAAGCCAGCTCTCTTCAGCTGTCCGCTGCTGTGGAACCTCCACCGGCGGCCCCGCTCGCTTTTGCGGTGGCCGTTAAAATCCCGGACTTCTGGCTGCACGCACCTCGGTCGTGGTTCGCCCACGTCGAATCACAGTTCGCTCTTCGCGGGATCTCTGCAGACGACACCAAATACCACCATGTGGTCGCTTCACTGGACCCATTGTCCACCCAGCGGGTAATGAGCCTGCTCGAAGACCCTCCTGCACAAGGAAAATACGACGCCCTCAAGGAGCTCCTTCTGCAGCGTTACACGCTCTCGGACGCGGAGCGCGCCGAGAAACTGTTTTCCCTCTCCGATTTGGGCGATGGCACAGCTCTTGAGCTCATGGAAGGAATGTTGTCGTTGAGGGGTTCAGCTGACTGTGAGTTTCTCTTTCTCCACCTCTTCCTCCGCCGGCTCCCGGCTCCAGTGCGCACTGCCCTGGCCAACTCCCCGTTTCTGCAGCAGAAGGATTACCGCTCGCTGGCCCGCGAAGCCGACCGCATCCTGCTGGCTGCGAGGACGTTCGCGGTCCAAGCGGCGGTCCCCGGATCTCCAGCGGCGCCCGAGCTTCAAGCATCGCCCTCAGCGCCGGACGAGCCAGTGGTCGTAGCAGGGGTCGCCCGCAGGCGGTCAGGAGCTGCCTTTTGTTTCTTCCACCAGCGTTTTGGCGCCAAAGCACGACGGTGCGTCCCACCGTGCAGTTTCAAGCCGCAGGGAAACGACAGCGCCAGCGCCCGCTAGCAGTCGCGGCCGTTGGCGACAAGGAAAGGCTGCTTTTCATTGAAGACTCGAGGTCGGGGAGGCGGTTCCTGGTGGACTCCGGCTCGCAGAAGAGCCTCGTTCCCCCGACTGGCTCCGACAGGTTAGCAGAAGGCTGCGGGCCGCAGCTAACCGCGGCTAACGGCTATCCCATCAAGACGTTTGGCGAAAGGTTGGTGACTGTTCGTTTCCATGAACGGGACTTCCAGTGGAACTTTGTGGTAGCTGCTAGCTCAGTCCCTATTTTAGGGGCTGATTTTCTTTGTGCTCACGGGCTCCTGGTTGATTTAGCTAACAGACGTTTGATCGACGCTGTGTCTTTTTCGTCACTGCCTTGTGAGACGCGAGGAGCTGGGCCTTTAATGCATGCTAACTTTTTAGCTTCGGGTAATGTGTTTCAGCGTTTATTGTCTGAATTCCCCTCGCTGACTGTTCCTGATTTTGCAAACACAAAACATGGGGTCGAACATTATATTCCCACAACGGGCCCCCCGGTGTTCGCACGTGCACGCCGCCTCGATGCTACTAAGCTAGCAATAGCACAGGAAGAGTTTGCTAACATGGAGCGTTTAGGCATCGTGCAGCGCTCAAACAGTCCGTGGGCCTCCCCCCTCCACATGGTGCCCAAGGCAGATGGCAAATGGCGTCCATGTGGGGATTTCCGCCGCCTTAATAACATCACAGAGAACGATCGTTATCCCATCCCCCACATCCAGGATTTTTCAGTGCACCTGGCTGGGACCTCCATTTTTTCTAAAGTAGATTTAGTACGGGGGTACCACCAGGTTCCTGTGCATGTGGAGGATGTCCCTAAGACCGCTGTTATCACGCCTTTCGGCCTTTTTGAGTTTTTGCGCATGCCTTTTGGTCTTAAAGGTGCAGCACAAACATTTCAGCGGTTGATGGATTCAGTCCTAAGGGGTCTGTCCTTCGTATTTGTGTACCTGGATGACGTCCTGGTGGCTAGCAGCTCGGCTGAGCAGCACTTGTCCCACCTCCGTGAGGTTTTTCAGCGCCTGGCAGCACATGGCCTGATTGTAAATACAGCGAAATGCCAGTTTGGGCTGCCAGTCATTGACTTTTTGGGCCACCGCATTTCTGCAAGTGGTGCCGTCCCGTTACCAAACAAAGTGCAGGCGGTGTCAGATTTCCCACAGCCCCAGTCTGTTAAAGCGCTACAAGAATTTTTGGGAATGGTTAACTTCTATAACCGTTTCCTCCCCAGGGCAGCACAACTGCTGCGTCCGCTCTATGGAGCGCTGAAAAAGAAAAAGCCCAACGACAGCGTGGACTGGACACCAGAACGCCTACAGGCATTTGGTGATGCTAAAGCTGCACTGGCCACTGCTGCCCTTTTGGCCCATCCATCCCCAGCGGCGCAAATAGCTTTAACAACCGACGCATCTGATGTTGCGGTGGGGGCTGTGTTAGAACAGCAGGTTTCCGGGGTTTGGCAGCCGCTTGCATTTTTCAGCCGTACGCTGCGGGACAATGAGCTGAAATACAGTGTTTTTGACAGAGAGTTGCTGGCGCTTTACCTGGCCACACGCCATTTCAGGTTTTTCCTGGAGGGCCGCCGGTTCACTGCATATGTTGACCACAAACCCTTGGTGTTTGCGATGTCAAAAATTTCTGACCCCTGGTCTGCTCGCCAGCAACGCCACCTCGCAGCGGTGTCTGAATTTACTACAGACATTCAGCATGTGGCTGGAAAATCCAACGTGGTGGCCGACTGTCTCTCCCGGGTGCTGATCTCTCCCGTATACGTTGGCATCGATTTTTCTGCTATGGCTGCGGACCAACGTAGCGACGCAGAAATACTCGAGCTCCAGTCCGGGCCCACGGGCCTCGAGTTGGAGGAACGGCAGGTGAATGACGGAGGTCCCCTCCTGCTCTGTGATGTTTCTACTGGCAGGCCCCGCCCCCTGGTTCCAGTTTCATGGCGACGCCGCGTTTTTGACTCCTTACATTCCCTTTCTCATCCAGGTGTTAGAGCCTCGGTGAAACTGGTCAGTTCAAAGTTTGTTTGGCCCGGTCTGCGTAAAGCAGTTAAGGAGTGGGCAGCATGGTGTGCCTGTTAACCTTAGCGCGCTGGCATGGGACACACGCTGCTGCCCACTCCTTAACTGCTTTACGCAGACCGGGCCAAACAAACTTTGAACTGACCAGTTTCACCGAGGCTCTAACACCTGGATGAGAAAGGGAATGTAAGGAGTCAAAAACGCGGCGTCGCCATGAAACTGGAACCAGGGGGCGGGGCCTGCCAGTAGAAACATCACAGAGCAGGAGGGGACCTCCGTCATTCACCTGCCGTTCCTCCAACTCGAGGCCCGTGGGCCCGGACTGGAGCTCGAGTATTTCTGCGTCGCTACGTTGGTCCGCAGCCATAGCAGAAAAATCGATGCCCGGTCTGCGTAAAGCAGTTAAGGAGTGGGCAGCAGCGTGTGTCCCATGCCAGCGCGCTAAGGTTAACAGGCACACCAAAGCACCTTTGGAACCCTTCTCCATCCCAGGTCGGCGGTTTGATCATGTGCACGTAGACCTGGTGGGCCCTCTGCCTCCATCACAAGGTTTTACTCATCTGCTGACTATGATAGACCGGACCACCAGGTGGCCTGAGGTGGTTCCTTTGACATCCACGACATCTGCAGTGGTGGCCCGGGCATTTTTGTCTACCTGGGTGGCGCGTTTTGGCCCCCCTTCAGACATTACATCAGACCGGGGCCCGCAGTTTGTTTCTGAACTTTGGTCTACCATGGCCAAGAGTCTGGGGACTAACGTTCACAGGACCACCGCTTACAACCCCCAAGCTAATGGTTTGTGTGAACGGTTTCACAGATCATTGAAAGCTGCACTGCGTGCTGCATTGACCGGTGACAACTGGATTGACCGTCTTCCCTGGGTTTTGTTGGGTTTACGTACCGCAACCAAAGAGGACCTGAGCTCTTCCCCGGCTGAACTGGTTTTCGGTCAACCTGTGCGCGTCCCCGGTGAGTTTTTACCTGAGGTACCCTCACCACAGTTTGCTCCACCGTTGCTCCATTTTTCACCTCAGGAGGCCCCTTTTCGTGTCCCCGGCCCGGTACACCATTGTTTACCGCAGTCATTTGTCCCTAAGAGTCTGGAGTCCTCTAAATTTGTTTTTGTCAAACACAATGCACACAGGACACCACTACAGCCTTTGTATGATGGACCGTTTCGGGTTCTTCAACCAGGTCCAAAACATTTCCTTTTAGATTTAGGGGGTCGTACTGAGACTGTCTGTATCGATAGGCTTAAACCAGCTCATGTTATGTCAGATGATCAGGTTGTTACGGCCCAGGCTCCTCGCAGGGGCAGACCTCCATCCACATTGTTAACGGACTGCTGTCCCCCTGCCAGAGACTCTCAACATCCATTGGAGCCCGAATCTTCTGCAGGCCCTCCTCGGAGCCCTCCGCTTCATCAGACTGGTTCTGCAGGGCCCAGGTTCA
>JBBPBX010038653.1:0-30280 GCA_038048925.1 Garcialebias charrua
ATATATATATATATTTTTTTTTTTAAATATATATATATTTTTTTAATAATAGAAAGAAAGGAAAAGACAAAAAGACCACAAAACAAAAATCCACAAAAAGAGCACAAGGCAAACACACCCAACCGCCGTCTGTAATCCTGCGAAGTACATGACAGAACACAACAACAAAACACATATGCAAAAGAAAAAAAAAACACACACACACACAATATCCATGACTTTGCAGTAGATTATTTTAAATACATATACTGTATATACATATATATATATATATATACATACATATACACATACATACATTCATATTAAGTCATATACCCATCTACATAGGATACCTGCGTGTGTATCCCTGCATCTATAAGCGTGTGGTTGTGTAAGCATGCATAAATGAATAAGGCTTTTCTAATAGAACATTCAATAGTGACCGTGAAGCATCAGAGATCCGCCTCCCAAGACCTGAGGCAGACAAATGGGGGTACCAGAGCCCAAGACCCCAAGAAGGACCCTGAGCTCAGAGTCCCCAGGGCCACCCGAACAGGACGAACCACTCACCCATCCCCCAGATCCGACCATAGGGGAGAACCGGGAGAGCCCTACCAGAGACCACACACAATGAACCCCAGGGGCCAACAGCGACAAGCTCACAGGACCCCACCGGAGCCCGCCACACCGACGTAGCCCCAGGCCCAGGCGCCCAGGCCCGGGCCCCAGGGACGCCCACCCCTCAGGCCCAGACCCGATAGGACCAGAGGACCCCAGCCCCACCAGGCCGGGCCGACATATGCTCAAGCGTCCAACCCCCGATGCCGAGGGCCCCAAGCGCGCCAGCAGGCAAGGGCACACCCCGTCAGGGGGTCACATGGTAGGAGCACGACACCAAGTAGCCTCAGATGTATCAGAGAGGGGGCAGCCTAAGTCCAGCCTGACAAGGTCATGTACAGTGGGAAATAAATGGGAACAAATATTTTATCTTTAGAATTTTGTATCATATCCTAACTACCTTTTGACATATACAGTATAAATGGTTTAATTTTTTTAAAGATGTGTAGAAGTATGCATAATTATGTAAGGTAAGTTTGATCATGTAATTATTTGTATATATCAGGTGTATCCATTTGTATATAACTAACATTAATAAAACATGGTTCATCTTCACCTTGTTTGAGGCATCAGTGTGAAGAGAGAATAGGAGTGTTCTGCTTCCACTTTTCAATTTTTGGACAACTTCTATCATATTCTGTTATCATTATTATAGTAATACAAGTTCATAATATAAATAGAATCAAGCTCTTTTATTTTGAGTACCGGTTCTCTTAAATATTCCTAATATTAAAGGTCCTAATGCACCTTAGCATATATAGCATTTCACCATATAAATGTACCTTAAATGTTTCAATGTTAATAAGAGCTAGTTACTTGCAAGAGGCTTTGTTTTCATTCTCCAGATATGGAGTTAATATGTTAACTTAGGTTCGGGAGCAGGGCCACGCCCAAATCACACCTCCAATTATCCCATGCAGCTATTTATACCTCGTTCACCCCTTCATCTCATCTCAGTTCGTTTACTTTCTGTTGACGTGTTACGACATCTACGCCACCGCGCCTCCTCACTCTGCGCTTGTACTCACCATGGACGCCGCTTCATCGATCGACCTCCACCCCTCGGATTCAGAGGATCTCTTCGACCTTCCATCCGCCGTCGACGAGTCCCCACCTTCCGTTTCCGGCCGTGCTCCAGGCTCCAGACGACTTCGCTCTGTGATATTCGATCCTCGAACTCAGTCCCACGTTGGTTTTTCTCCAGTTTCCCAACCATCGGATGTCGATCGGCCGCCCGCATCTACTCCTCCTTCTCGTGGACGTCGACCAGCTCGAGGCATCCGTTGACACGCTCCTTCGCCTGGTCCTCGGCGTCGCTCGCCGGATCTCGGTGCGGCCGCTTCTCAGCAGTCCTCTCCCTCACGCGCTGTTCCGACCCGCCAGCTTCTCAAGTCCTGGACGGTCGCCAGCCTTCATCGCTCTCTCCGCGAGAACGGGATCCCTTTCTGCCGTTCGGACAATAAATTACGGCTCTTTCAGCTCCTTTCCGCCTCCTCCACTCAGCAGCCTGTTCCTCCTTCGCCATCTGAACGACCCACGGCCGCGGCTCGTGTTCCTGCTTCCGCCTCCGCCCCCAACGTCTCCCGTGACGTCATCCCGTCGTCTACCTCTGGACCTTCTGTAATGGCGACAGCTCCCCCCAGTGGGAGCCAGGTCGCATTACCACCAGTGCCTACACCTTCTCTGTCAGAACTTTCTCAGCTTTTATCATCTGTTATTCAGTCCTAGCCTTCGCTGGCTTCGACTGCTCGTCCTACCATCCCTTCCTCCCTGCCTTCCGTCCCTCCTTTGTCTCTCCCTTCTTCTACTCGTCCTAATTTGGTTTCTGCTTCTTTTCTTCCTCTCATGGCCCCTACTCAGACGTCTGCTCCTAGTTATTTTCCCGGTGCTCCTTCTATTTTTTCTGCGCCCCCACCCTCCTTCCCTAACCCTGCGCTGTTCCCTCCGCCGTTCCTGGACGCTTTTCATCACGTCCATTCTCCTTACACTCTCGCCACCGCTATTCCTCCCGCTCAGTCTTCCTCCTCTGTTCTGCGTCCCTCTCCTGTTTCACCGTACCTGCGTCAGCAGATTTTGAACGGTAATTACGTAGATCTGGCTCTTCTGCTCCGTCCATCTCTGTGCGGCTTTAATCACCTTAGGGAAATATTCACTGCTCAGGGGCCTATGCAACTGAGCCACCCATTGAGTTCTAGCTCTAAGGAGCTCACGCCCGTCGAGTTTGCCGTAGCTTTTTCTTTGTTTAGGGACACGATTTGTTCGGTTTTTCCTGATCGCAGGTCTGAGTTGGATGATTATCTTTCTGTTGTTTTGGACATGGCTCTCCGCTTTGGGGGCACGGGTTTCTACCAGTACCACATTCTTTTTTCCAATCAAGCTGCGGCCCGTTTGCACCAGTTCAATCACGGCACGTACTGGGGGTCCCTCGACTCCGAACTTTATTGTCGGGTTTTCGCCGCCCGCGCTTCTCTTTCCTGTACTTTGTGCGGCGCACCATCCTATCCGGCCACCGCCTGTACTTCTGTCACCGGTCTTAGCACCCCTCACTCAGCTCGCCGTCCTTCGGGGTCAGATAGGTTGTCCGCTGCCGCCCCCGCCCCCCCTCATACCTAGGTCACGGGCGGTCCGCACTTCTGTTAATGTCCCCACTCCCAGGGGCATTGACAAACGTGGCCGTCCAGTTTCGTATCAAGGCGGCAGGATGATTTGCAATAATTTTAACGATCTCGGCTGCGCTTCATCTAACTGCAGGATGTTCTACACCTGTTCTTACTGCGGTGGTGCTCACGCTAGGCACACCTGTCCTCACAATCCCACCACTGCAGCGGATTGACTAGGTCATCATCTTTCTACGCCGGTCAAGGTAACTGCACTGATCTCCGCCTTCGTTGTCATCCTGACAGGGATTTGGTTGACTACCTCATTGACGGTCTTACTAATGGTTTCCACCTGGGTATTGTTATTCCTAGTTCCTCCTACCATTGTCCCAATCTTAAGTCCGCCCATGAGGACCCCGATACAGTCGATCTCCTTTTGGCTAATGAGATTAAGAACGGGTTCATGATAGGACCTTTCGTTGCATCTCTCTTCCCAACCTACAGTGTCAGTCCCATCGGCATCGCCACGCGGAAGTACTCCGGTAAGAAAAGACTGATTTTAGATATTTCGGCCCCTCACGGTTCGGTTGTCCCTAGTATCAATAGCGTTATTCCTTTTCCCGACTTTTCCATGTAGTATGCTACCATTGATCACGCCATTACACTCATCCGTTTGGCAAGGCAGGGGGCTTGGCTTTCCAAGGCCGACATCACCAGTGCTTTTAAGGTTCTCCCCATTCGCCCCGACTTCTGGTGTTTCTTCGGCGTGTTTTGGAAGGGGGCCTTTTACTTTGCTGTCCGCCTCACTTTCGGCTGTCGTAGTAGTCCGAGGATATTCGACTCTCTGTCCGAGGCCCTATGTTGGGTCCTTATTAAAAACTGCAGGCTCCCTTACGTGACCCACCTTCTCGATGATTTCCTGATCGTCAACCCTCCGTCGTCCCCTCCGCACTACGGTTTGGGCGTCCTGTTGAAGACTTTCTCGGAGCTCGGTGTCCAGTGGCGGTTCTAGACCAGTTGTACTGGTGGGGCCAAGCTGGGGCCCGAGGTTTTGTCAGAGGTGCACATTCATCTCAGAGAAAAAGACAGATTTGAAATCTTACTTGACTCTTATTTTTTAAAGCAGTGATTAACCATTGTAACCAAAGAAAATAGTTTAAAAAATCAAATGAGAAAAATATAAAACATTTTACACAGTATTTGTATTGACTGAATAAAATATATTAATAAGCAAATAAAATGATAATGAAAATAACTGTTAGGTGAAGTCTTGGTTCAGTTTCTCAGTCCAAAATTATATACAGGTAACAACATTGGCTGCCCTACTATCACAGCAACTGTATTCTGCGATTTTGATGAATACAAAATCGCAGAATTTCATGATTTCTGGCATCATGATTTCTGGCAAACCGATCAACAAATGAGTGACTCATTTGTTGATCGGTTTGCCAGAAATCATCAAATTATGTTTGTATTCTGCATCTGTCTGTTAGCAAAATATCTTATGAACAACTGAACAGATTTTGATTAAACTTTCAAGAAATAATCACTGAATGGCTCTCTACGACTGGTTGACTTTTAAAGTACATCCAATTCAAAATGGCTGCCACAGCTAACTGAACAACACAAAATTGACTACAACTCAGTCAATTTGACAAAAAATTGAGATAAAATTTGGTGTGGTAGTAGCTGAGACTCATTCCCAAAGCATAAGCAAAGGACTTTTAGAATGCATAAGATCTTTCTTTAAAATTATAGCGTTATTTATTTAGAATCAATGGTGTTGGTCTGTTAGCAAAATATCTCATGACCCTCTGGACAGATTTTGAAAAATCTTTCAAGAAATAATAAACGGATGTTTCTTTACTGATGATTAACTTTTGAGTACAATTGAATTGAAGATGGCTGCAGCAGGCAATTGAAATAAGCCAACTCAAAAATGGTTATAATTCAGTTAATTTTACAGATATGGAGTTAAGTGATTGGTTGTTTAAAGTTATTTTATATATTCTTTTAAATAATGGGTTGATATAAGATTTTTTTCTTCTTTCTGCACTCTTTTCATTCAATGGGCCTCATGCACAAACATGTTCGTATTTTTATCCTAAATTTCTCTTACTTTTGTTCGTACGAAGCGTTCGTACGAACATGCCACGTCAGATTCAACAAACTCTTCTATCCTCAGGAAAAGTGTGTAAATGAGCTGCGTACTATGATGAATCCCACCTGTTCTATTCACCTACGCGTGCACGCGGAGAGGTTATTTACATAATTCCCACCCCTCAAAACACCATATAAGGCTACGTTTCCTGCCTCAGAGGCAAAACGTGTTCGTTCATAAAATGACAGCGAAAAGTAAAAAGAAGAACTCTGGTGCGGAGATTGAAGTTCTGCTCTCTGAGGTCAAGAAAAGGTGATGAGGTGAAATCCGAGCTCAGCACTGTTACATGTGGAGTTCCTCAAGGATCAATACTAGGACCAAAATTATTTCTATTATATATAAATGATCTAGTACAGGTCTCAGGACTCCTGAAGTGCATTCTTTTTGCTGATGACAACACTTTTCTTTGTAGTGGTGACAATATCGAACAAACATTGAAATTGATGATGACAGAACTTGATAAAATTCAGACTTGGTTTAAAATTAATAAATTAACGTTGAATTTGAGTAAAACTAGTTATATGATATTTAGTAATAAAAAATCGATTGATGTACCTTTTTTAATTGATGGATCTGTAATTCAGAGAGTTCATGAGGTGAGGTTCTTGGGTGTCACCGTTGATGATGGGTTGTCCTGGAAGCAACATATAAGTTCAGTTAAAACTAAATTATCTAAGTCTATTGCGATATTTTACAGAGTTAAAGATTTATTAAATGATAAGGCACTTTATCTGTTATATAATACATTATTTGTGCCACACTTAATTTATGGTGTTAATGTCTGGGGTACAGCGTGTAAATTACAATGCCTATTTTTATATTACAGAAGAGAGTTATTAGAATTATCATCAGAAAGAATTTCCATCATCCATCAAGCATTTTATTTTATCAAATGAAACTGCTGAAGTTTTATGATTTAGTTGATTTTAATATTTTGTTGGTTTTGTATAAAGCACAGAATAATGCACTTCCTTCTAATCTTCAAAAATATTTTGCTAAAAGAACGAGTTGTTATAGGATGAATCTTTTTGTTAAGCCATATTTTAGGACTAGTTCACGGGGTAGATCTACCATAATTCAAGGAATCGGACTATGGAATGAATTGGAATCAGACATTAAAGTGATTGAATCAATGGCTGCGTTCAAAAGACTGCTTAAGCTTAATCGATTAAAATTATACATTTAAACATGTTGGAAATTATATGTTACATGTGATGAAGAAGGTATAAAATATATACAATATATATTATACAATTAAAAAAATGTAAATTTAGTTGTTCCTTTTCTTGAAAATCTAATGAGTTGTTTGTTTAATGAGTTTCATGAAGGTTGAAACCAAGTTATGGAAATCAAATGAGTTAGTTATATGAATTGTTTATTGGAGTATAAGGGGCAGAAAAAATACGATTTTTTTTTCTTCTTCTGCCGCCTTTCATTTTATAAATGTTTGTTTTTTATTTTTATGTATGTATTATTGTTGTGTTTTTATAAAATGAATAAATAAATAAATCAAATCAAATCAAATGAAAATCTGTCCTTATTAGCAGCGTCACTCATGGGAGTAAATGACCAACTAAAGCCAAAGAATGTTTCTTTATAATAAATGTGGACCTTAAAACATACATGTGTCCTGGTGGCCCACTGGGTAAAGCATTGCACTGCTTATCAAGACCTCGTGGGTTCGATTCCCACAAGGTATGACTATTTTTTTTCCTTCTTTTAGATTATTTATTCATTCCAGATTAAAAAGACTTAATGCTTCATTTCTTGTTGTAGTGTAAATATTTTTTATTCATTCCAGATTAAAAAGACTTAATGCTTCATTTCTTGTTGTAGTGTAAATAGTTTTCTTGTGTTTTTTAAATCTGGAATGAATTAAAAGGAGAAAAAAAAACGTTGTCCCATGTGGGAATTGAACCCATAAGGTTCGGAACTGCGACGCAACCCTCTACTCATTGAGCTATCTGAGCTCTATCACAGCAACAGGAGGAGGTCAACCTAAAGTCTGCGTTACCGAAGTCTGCGTTACCGAGACAAATTAAACTTAAATTAATTCATAATTTAAGTTGGTTTCAGTTTGAGATCTTCATATTAATATTGTAGTGTTAGAAAACGGCATTGATAACAAATTGATTTTAATTTAAATACTTTAATCCGTTAGTCATTATTACATTTAAAATTATAATTCGACTTCAAACAGAACCTATTGTCAAAAACAATTGTGGTGCGTGACTTTTTTAAACTCTAAATATTTTCTAAATAACGAAATATGAAGTTATTAGTGGAGAAATTCCGTCTGGATGACAGCAGACTGACGCTCCTAAAATATACGACAGGTCCGGACCACTCGTAAATTTTGTTCGTATCTGAAAAAAATCGTAGGATACGAAAACATTGTTGAATGCCACAAATGATCCTAAATCACTCGTACGCACAGTTTAAGAACAAATCTGTGCGGACGAACGGTTCGTGCATAAGGCCCAACGTTTTATTTTTGATGAATTTGTTTTATTTTGTCTCTTTTAAATGAATGAATAAATTAATTAAATAAAATATTAAATAGCTTTACATCTGCTATGTTCATGGCATAAACCAACACAGACATGTTCCTGTTTTTAGTGTTTACATGGCTTTATATTGTAGCTGTTATGATATGATGCGCAGCTACAGAGCTCCAGGGGGAAGCTGACAGCAGCTGCCCGGAAACAGAGCATATGTTACGACCGAAACACAGTCAAAAACTGAACACAGAAGAAGTTTTTAACAAAAATTTTATTAACTAAAACTAAGGGTGACCAAGCTGGTGAGGTCCCTTCTGGCTTCTCCCACCAAGCCTGGAGCATCTTCTCCTGGAACAGCGCCTAAAAAAAACTAAAGAAAATTAAAGTACAAAGAAAAGATGGATAGGTGAGTCTGGCCAAACTTAGGAAAAACGCCACCCAGGCAAACCCAACCCGGTAGGGCCGTAGTGTTCTCCCCCAGGCGACGATCTATCTATAATTTATAAGGCCCTCACTTAACCAAAAGGAAAAATACGAAATAAATACGAAAACTAGGCTACCAAACCTCACCCATCAAAAGTACAAATAAATAGTCAAAAAGAGAAAAAAGCATTTAACAGTCCCTCACAGTGGACCACAGCAGTCCTCCTTCAGAACAGCTGAACAGACACTGGCCTCAGTGTCACTCAATTAAGCCTTTTAGGCTCAAGCACAACCACACTCCTCCTCAGTCCAAAACTAAATCACTATTAGCACTTATGGTGCTTTAACCTACACCAAACTCTGCTTTAGGCAGCCAGAGTCACTTTTAGAGCTCAAAGCAGCTCAACTATACTCCCCCTGGAGCACACACACTAACTATCAGAGAGGGTGGAGATCTCCCTGTGTTAGTTTTATCACACAACTCAAAACTGTGTGTCAACACTTGGTTTAATTACCTTTAAAGGGTCTTCAACCAGGACTTGTTCCTCAAGTCCAGCTCCCACACTTGATCAGCAAGCCAGATCCTGCTCCATCAAGTCTCCACACTGCTCAAGGCACTGCCTGTGAAATATAAAGGCAGGAGCTGCAGGTGAAAACCTGTGCTGCTCAATTAAGCTTGATTAGGAATTGGCTGAGTTAAAAAAAGTGAGTTATTCCTGAACCAGCAGGCTGTAACAAACTGCAGCAGGTTACAGAGGAAGAAAAACATACAGGAGGTGCAGTCAGCTTAGACTGTTAGTTTTTAAACACTTTAAAACTCTGGGGTACATAACACCCCCATGGCCAGATTTTTGAATGGGGGAAATGTTCAAGTGTCATGTAAGGACACAACATATCTCCCATACAAAAACAGTGAGTCTAAAATGTAGCGGTCACATTCAAAATACTTGAAACTCAAAGAGACGGTGCGTAGCACGTTCAACCTCATCAGGCCATCGTCTAACTTCACGCCCACATCAATGTCCACATCAATGTTGTGTTGCATCACTTGTGTTTGAGAGGGTGTATCTGAAAATAAACAGTTATTCGAGACGATTAACTGTTTCAAGTCTTCTTTTTTATTATCATCAAGATGAGTAAATAACTCATCTAAGTTTGTTAAGTAGTGAGAGTTAGGGAGCTTTCCTTCCATCTTTTCATGAAGAAAACAGTCTTCCTCATTTTCTACACTTTCAGTGCTTTCAGCGATGGATAGCTCCAGTTTGTTTTCAACAGTCTTAACAGCACATACCGAATCTATGTTGTTGTTATCAACTGATTCAATGTATGGTTTTATCATATTAACATGACACAGTCTCGAACCACGCTTTCTGTCAGGGGTAGTGATTATGTAATCACGATCAGATATTTTTGCTTTCACAACATATGGACCAGAATAACGAGCTTGCAAGCTCGAGCCTGGGACAGGAAGTAAGGTCAACACCTTGTCTCCAGGTTGAAATGTTCGTTCCACAGCTTTTTTGTCAAAAAGAGACTTCATCTTAGCTTGTGCGACTTGCATGTTTTTCTGGGCAATTTCACATGCTCGTTTCAGCTTAAAACGAAAATCACTGACATAATCCAACAGGTTTTTATCAGTGTTATCACACAACCATTTCTCTTTTAAAAGCTTTAAAGGGCCACGAACGTTGTGAGCGAACACTAGCTCAGCAGGACTAAAACCTAGAGATTCTTGGACTACTTCCCGAATTGCAAACATTTGTAAATATATGCCTTCATCCCAATCTTTCTCAAACTCTAAACAGTATGCACGTAGCATTGTTTTCAAGGTTTGGTGAAAACGTTCAAGAGCACCTTGGCTCTCAGGGTGATAGGCCGTAGAACAGGTATGCTTAATGTTCAACTGTTCTAAAACTTGTGCAAATACTTTTGACATGAAGTTACTACCTCGATCTGTTTGCACTACACGAGGTAGTCCAAACAGAGAGAAGAACTTAGTGAGCACCTTAACTACCACAGGAGTAGTTATTTTACGCACAGCAAAGACTTCAGGGAATCTAGTGGAAGTACACATTACAGTGACTAAAAACTTGTTCCCAGCTTTGGTTCTAGGTAATGGACCAACACAATCGACTATGACACGTTCGAAAGGTTCAGCTACAGCCGGTATCGGATGTAGAGGTGCAGGGGGTATTACTTGATTTGGTTTACCAGCTACTTGGCAAACATGACAACGATGACAATGCTGAACAACATCTTTCTTTAGGCCAGGCCAAAAGAAATGACGCAATATGCGGTCATATGTTTTTCTGATTCCTAAATGACCAGCTAAAGGATTGTCATGAGCTAAACGTAATACCTCAGCTCGATAAGACGTGGGAAGTACAATTTGTATTACCTGGTTCCATTCCTCATCAGGACGAGTTGTTAAAGGTATCCATTTTCGCATTAACACACCTTGTTTCAAAAAGTATCCCGTGGTTAATAAGGTAGGATCATCAGGCAAGTTATCAGAAAACAAGGTTTTTAGTGTTTCATCTTTTTTCTGCAACTCAATCAGCTGTTGTCTAGACAATGACAGTTTAGTTTCATCTAGCCCTTCTACAAAAGTTTCCGTTTTTACAGGAACTTGTTCTTCTTCAGAACTCATCATGAAACTATCGCTCAAGTCAATGCCATCATCAGCTTCTTCTTTTTGTTGACGTTTATGAGCTGCTCTGGTCATAGCACATGATGTAAAAACATCAGGGAACGTGCGTGACAATTCATCTGGTTGAGTTCTCAGCACTGGGACGGGTGTTACTTCAGGAGTAACAAGCACTCGTCCTCCAGCCAAATCATTTCCCATGATCATAGCGATTCCTGAGATGGGAAAACTTGGTCGTAGTCCTACCACGACTTCTCCAGAACATAACTCAGAGTGGACTACTACTCTGGTTAAAGGAACATTAAAATCCTGCATACTAAAACCGCGTATAGGTAGCTGTGTTTTAATAATCTCAAGTTCATCAGAGGGTAGAACACCTTCTAGAATGAAAGATTGAGAAGCAGCGGTATCTCGCAGTATTTTAATCGGTACCTTTTTACCAGTCTTAGAAGTAGAGATGAATCCGTCCATAATAAACGGCCGAAATCCATCATGTTCCGGAAAATCTGCAGTAGGAGACAACTGATTATTCAGGGTTTCAATCAGAGCAACTGGTTTAGGATCTTGTTTTAGCTTAGGACAATGAGTGCTAATGTGACCCTCTTGTCTACAATAAAAACACACCACATTATCCTTTGTAGTCGATCCACATCCAAACGATGCTCTACTTTCCCTACGTCCAACAAACGTACCACTCTCCCTGTGAGACGCAGTAGGTCCTCTCGACTTTCCGTTGCCACTGGGTCTGAAAAATCGAGGAGACTCAATACCGTTTGTTTTAGTTTTATCAGGAATAGCAGGTTTCTCATATTTAGGACGTTCAAAACTGAGCTTATGGGTCAACATTAGGCTTGTTATAGATTAACCGATTCGACCGGATATCCGGTTTGACAAGCTAGCGATGTGGTTGCATCGGTAGCAGCCACGTAAACCGACAGCAACCAGCCACAAATCCAGAGATGAACCGGTTAAAAAGACACGGACCGGTTACGGACCGGTTATCGCGAGACTTGCTGGGTTTACAATGCGTTTCTAAAACAACGCGAGAGCGAAGCTATTCTCACGCATGCGCCATAGCTCACCAAGAGCACGAGCGAGCATGGATGTAAACAGTAGCCGCGCGCGCTAGCGAGTCACCGCGAAAGATTTTCAACACATCAGCCAGACAAAAATCTAAAGTGTGGAACGTTTTCGGGTTTTACTAGAAGGACGGAAAACTCGACAAAAGCCACGCTATTTGTAAGCTATGCAGCGCACCTCTGAAGTACACTGGTAGCACAACAAACCTCGACCAACAACTTTTCAAGCCTCACAACAACGAGCAGGAGCGTGCAGCTGCCACACACAAAGCGACGGGTAACGTTATCACTAAATTTTACGGGCAACTCAGTGATAGTTCATCACGAGCTGGAGCTACACAGGCCTTGAAGATCTCTTCCACACTGTAGTAGCTCTGGACCCCTGTTTTAAGTCCCTGCCCTTCCTCAGTAGCAGTGATAACTCCTGAGCCCACAGAATGGATGAACAGTCTTGTTGTTACACAGAAGAATAAACACGTTGTTGGACCCGAACTGCGTTGTCTCAGCCTTCACCTATAATATAAGCTGCATGACTATGACCCACAGCCATACAAGATTAATAAGAAGCATAAAGCTACAACAGTAGCCATGATGCAGAGAGGACATTCACAGCTAAAGCAGCCATGATGCAGAGGACATTCACAGCTAAAGCAACATCCCTGCATCACAAGGTAAATCCCTCAGCACACTGTCAAAATACATCTTACAGTCTGCTGTGTTTTGTTGCTGTCACTAGATTTATTCTGCCTACTGTTTTTTGATTGTTTACATTGCATTTAACCATACTGTACAGTGTACACTAAATGTCAAAGTCAAAAGTCAAAGTCAACTTTATTGTCAGATCTGCAATATGTACAGTGCAGGACATACACAGGACCGAAATTGCGTTTCTCTCAGTCCCTCGGTGCAACAGTCAAAAAATGTAATGTCATGTTTTATTTCTAGGTAACGGGGGATTCAGTTCAGAGAGGTCCAGTGCAGACTGAACCTGCAAATGGAGATTTGGACGGCTGCAATGATGCACCCCAGACCCAAGATGAGCATAAAGGTTTGTGTTTTATAACTTGTGATCAAGAATGAGCTGACTTTGTCTTAAACTTGTGCTGCAGTCATTGTATCAGCATAAAACACATTCACTATAATGAGAGAATCTGCATGCATGCACAGAAAGAGTTAAATAATCATCATGATGATAATGATATATCTTTTACACATGTACACGAGTCCCTACATAAATAAATTCTGAACATCAGATGAAGATTTTTACATAAAATGGTAAAGTCAGTAAAAAAAAAAAAAACATGGCTAACAGTCAGTAATATATGGTGCTTGTTTTCTATTTCAGATGATGAACCACCTTGTAAAAAAAGAAAATGTCAGCGCTGGACGAGCTGTTGGGAGAAGACTTTGAAGTGAGGATGGCAACTAGATCTGTGAGGGACCAGGCCAGTGAAGAAGTCAAGAGGTAAAGAGAGCGTGAGGTACAGAGCATGTTTTTATATTAATCCGTGCCCACCTGCTCACACAAACTCATGTTCGTGCTGCTGTTGTTAGGTGTACTGTTCTTGCATTATGTTTTGTATTATTAAGTTCAAGTTCAAGTGTTTATTTGTCATGTGCAGGTTAACACAGGGTTAACTTAGTACAATGAAATGCTCAGGATGAGAAAAAATGATTTTGACTTGCTAAAAAACAAACAACAAGCAAACAGGAAATACTAAAGCATGCAATGAGGGTACAAAATAAACTACCAAAAAGTGAAACAGTAATTATAATATTTACAAAGTTTCTGAAGAGAAAAATAGTAAACAACGTGGTAGAATTTTAACGGTGAAGCAGGATGAATTTGTGTGAATAACTATTTCAAGGTAGAAATGAAATATAAGCTAAAATGCACATGATCTATATTGCACATAACTACCAAACTACAGGTTGTGTTATTACACAACAGGTTATTGCACAGGACTCAGGAGCTTTGTGCTTATAGCTTATTCCTGGGTTTTTTTTCCTAGTGATTTTTATTTTATTACATGCTGCTGTAACCATTTGTGCCTTTTATATTTTTTCTGTATTTTCTGTAGGAAATTTTCTTTTAGCTGGTCTTTTTAGGTCCATGTTTAAAAATAAACACATTTAACATGTGATTATTTTGTTTGGCTTTTTACTTTATTTTTACCAGTGCTTTACAGTACTAGAACCACTAGACTGAGAAACAGCTTCTACCCTGAGGCTGTCAGACTCATGAATAAATAAATAATAAGAATAAACACTGCAAAATGTCACATCATACTGATACTGTACTGATCTGTTTCTTGTTGCTGCGTTCATCTGTGACCATCTGCTCATGTTCGTGCTGCTGTTTATAATGATGTTTTTCTACTACATTAGGGCTTAGTGTATTACTAGCTGATGTGATGTCTCTCTTAGTTAATCCTAGATGTTATTATTGTATTTCTCTTGCATTTGTTGTTGGATGTAACTGGGACCCTGTGTACATAATCTCGTTTTCAACACATGTACTACATGCGGTGCAAATGACAATAAATTCTCTCTGACTCTGACTCTGACTCTGACTCTGACAGCACCCTTTTAGATATGATATATGTGGACTTTTACAAATTTAAAAATGCTCTAAGAATGTCACATTGATAGAAATGGTCCTTTTTCTTTCATAATGAAATATTTGTCTACCGGTACATCAACAAATATTAAAACATAGAATTTTTTGAAGTTTAATCGAATCGAACCGAATCGCTTTTACACTGCACCGAATCGAACCGAATCGCTTTTACACTGCATCGAATCGAATCGAATCGTTCCGTTTTTACAATAAATCGTTTTTGAATCGAATCGTAACCCTTGTATCTAGATGTGAATCGAATCGTCTGTCACACAGAGATGTACAACCCTAGTCAACATATACTCATCTACTAGAACAGCAGCTTTAGAAGCTTCCAACACTCTATGTTCATTCAGATAAGTAGTTACTCGATCTGGTAAACAGTTCTTAAAGTCTTCAATTAATATCAAGTGTTTAAACTGTTCATAATTAGTTACAGAACTAGCTGCACACCAACGATTAAGAAGGATTTCTTTTTCCCTCATATAGTCAGCATAAGTCTGACTCTCGTGTTTCTTTAACTTCCGAAATTTTTGTCTGTACGCTTCAGGGACTAACTCATATGCCCGCAAGATAGCTTCTTTTACTTTTGTGTAATCATTACTATCATCTATCGAAAGAGATGCATAAGCATCTTGAGCTTTCCCAGTTAATTTACATTGCAAAAGCAATGGCCAAGCATGCTCAGGCCACTTAAAAGAATGTGCATTTCTCTCAAACAGGAGGAAATATTTGTCTACGTCCTTTTCATTGAATGAAGGTACAAATGATAAATTGCTACTCACATCAAAAGCAGGCGCAGTTGGTTGAGAAAGATTAGCTCCAAGTTCTAGCTCCTTCATGCGTATTTTAGCATCCCACTCCATTTTTCTTTGCTCCTGTTCAAATAACATTTCTTTCTCCCTTAGAGCAGTTTGTTGAGCCAACTCAGCGACTCTCACGGAAGCTTCAGCAGCTCTCACGGAAGCTTTTTTTTCATTCAACCTTTATTTAGTCAGGTAAATCTTTTGAACCTCATGGGCTCATTTACGAAAGCGACCTGCTAAAACTAAAGAACAATGAACAGCAGTGATAGAATTTCATTAAACAATAAACAAACAAACAATAAACAATAGAAAACAAAAAGAGAGAAAAAAACAAAAGATTTTTTTTTTTTTTAACAAAGTATCAAAAAACTAGCAAAACATTATAAGGTAGACGTATAAAATCAAAGACAGGAACAAATCTGCATTGGTTTTTGCCAGGATTCCAACAGATTCTGAAAACCATTTAGGGAGGTCAGGGCCGAGAGCTTCAGATCTTTTTGTAAGATAGCTTCAGCAGCTCTTTCAGCAACTGCTGCAGCTTCTCTCTTGGCTTCCCTATCAAGCTCTGCTTTTCGCATTTCCAGTTCAAGCTCTTTTAAACGGATCTCTTTATCTACCGTACAAGATGCTGGACAGGACTTTCTACAATCATTGCAGCAGAAAAAACTCCAAGACGAGCTAACTCTGCGACCAGTTCATTTTCTATTGCCTCCCTCCTAGTGCGTTTATCCACAGTGATTTCAAAATGTTCTGCTACACACAACAACTGCTCTTTTGTGCAGTTAGCTAGAGCCTCAACTGTAGGATCCTCTACAAAACTGTCTAAACTGAACTCCATGTTCACAAACAGTCACAAACAGTTACAAAATACAACACTATCAAAACAGCTGGACTGTAATTGAACACTGTGTGCTACGATCAATTTCAAACAGACAGCTGTAAGCGCTCAACAAATCAGTAGCTTCCCTGAGCTGATTCAACTCAACTATGAGTGAAAACACTACCACAAAACAGCTATCACCACAGCAATTTATCTCTACCACAACACTAGCACATATATGAGCCCCCATCAAATACTGCCTCTTCCAAAAGGTTTAACAAACTAGCTCCTATCTTGTTCAAAATCCAGGACGAGCATCCCATTAAATATGTTACGACCGAAACACAGTCAAAACATATTAATGGACATTGAACACAGAAGAAGTTTTAACAAAAAATTTATTAACTAAAACTAAGGGTGACCAAGCTGGTGAGGTCCCTTCTGGCTTCTCCCACCAAGCCTGGAGCGTCTTCTCCTGGAACAGCGCCTAAAAAAACTAAAGAAAATTAAAGTACAAAGAAAAGATGGATAGGTGAGTCTGGCCAAACTTAGGAAAAACGCCACCCAGGCAAACCCAACCCGGTAGGGCCGTAGTGTTCTCCCCCAGGCGACGATCTATCTATAATTTATAAGGCCCTCACTTAACCAAAAGGAAAAATACGAAATAAATACGAAAACTAGGCTACCAAACCTCACCCATCAAAAGTACAAATAAATAGTCAAAAAGAGAAAAAAGCATTTAACAGTCCCTCACAGTGGACCACAGCAGTCCTCCTTCAGAACAGCTGAACAGACACTGGCCTCAGTGTCACTCAATTAAGCCTTTTAGGCTCAAGCACAACCACACTCCTCCTCAGTCCAAAACTAAATCACTATTAGCACTTATGGTGCTTTAACCTACACCAAACTCTGCTTTAGGCAGCCAGAGTCACTTTTAGAGCTCAAAGCAGCTCAACTATACTCCCCCTGGAGCACACACACTAACTATCAGAGAGGGTGGAGATCTCCCTGTGTTAGTTTTATCACACAACTCAAAACTGTGTGTCAACACTTGGTTTAATTACCTTTAAAGGGTCTTCAACCAGGACTTGTTCCTCAAGTCCAGCTTCCACACTTGATCAGCAAGCCAGATCCTGCTCCATCAAGTCTCCACACTGCTCAAGGCACTGCCTGTGAAATATAAAGGCAGGAGCTGCAGGTGAAAACCTGTGCTGCTCAATTAAGCTTGATTAGAACTTGGCTGAGTAAAAAA
Organism: Garcialebias charrua; assembly: GCA_038048925.1. Lineage (NCBI taxonomy): Eukaryota > Metazoa > Chordata > Actinopteri > Cyprinodontiformes > Rivulidae > Garcialebias > Garcialebias charrua. Next base: position 17,507 of record JBBPBX010038653.1, read on the forward strand.
AAAGTGAGTTCTTCCTAAACTAGCAGGCTGTAACAAACTGTAGCAGGTTACAGAGGAAGAAAAACATACAGGAGGTGCAGTCAGCTTAGACTGTTAGTTTTTAAACACTTTAAAACTCTGGGGTACATAACAGCACCATTCCCGGCATGAAAAAGAAAAACACACCGCTGAAGCCCCTGAGCTCGAATGTCCAACATAAAACTAACTTGACCGCGGTTTAATGTGGCGCTATGGCTCTGCAGACATTGAACTTTGTTGTCTTGCGGTGTTTAAATACTTCCACACAGCGGACACATGTTACTTTGTTACGATGAAAAGTCGGCGAGCTGCTAGATAAGATGCTACTCACCGGTGTTGTCAGATCTTGCGACAGAAACAAGTAGCTCCATGTAAAAAATCCATAACCAATTGTGACCAGTTCCATGTAAAAAATCCATAAACAAACGACCCGCTTTTTCCGCTTGTAGCTGGCGGCAAACTGTGACATGGATTTCCTAAATGTGAGGCGGGTCTTGTTACTCTGGGTTCATGAGACACGCCTCCGTTCAGGAAATCCATTCCATAGTTTGAAGCCAACGTGCATCATGGATCAGAAAATATCGGCAGGTTGTATCAAAAATCTGACACGTAAATTATGCTGGTATCGGATGGTTTCCGCTTCTTGCTCAGAGGGCGGGCCAGAGGGAGGGCCAGGCTCCGTGATACACGGGCACTGGCCCGTGTGGGCCCGTGTCCAGAACCACCACAGTCGGTGTCCCCCTCGCCGAGGAGAAGACGGTCGGCCCGTCCACATCTCTGGAGTTCTTAGGTATCATCCTCGACTCCGTTTCCCTCCAGGCGTCTCTGCCACCCGACAAACTCGATCGTATCACATTGCTTTTGTCCAACTTTCTTTCGATTGACAGATGTTCTAAGCAACAGTTGCTCACTCTTCTCGGGCATCTCAACTATGCCATCCAGATCATCCCCCAGGGCAAGTCCTTCATCTCGCACCTCCTGTCTAAGGCTACCAGCGTCGCTTCACTCCACGGTTCCCTCTGTCTCAATCAGCCTTGTAGGATGGAACTGCGTCTCTGGCATCAATTCCTTTCTTCCTGGAATGGCATTTCCTTCTTTTATGAAGATTTTCTCACTCATCCCGATGATATTGGGCTTTGTACAGATGCAGCTCCCTCCATCAGTTTCGGTGGCTATTACAGCGGCAGATGATTTGCTTCCGGGTGGCCCGACGAACTCTTGCCTCTCCCGACCGATTCGACTGCGCCTTCGTCCGCTCTTTACAAACTTTACCCCATTGTCGTTGCAGCAATCCTTTGGGGACACGAATGGTCAAAGAAGTCTATTCTCATCCACACTGATAACATTGCAGTCGTAGACATTATTAACAAAGGCCGATCTCACTCCCTAGTTATCATGCAGTTTATTCACAGATTAACTCTGATCTTGGCCCAACACCAGTTCCTGATCCAAGCGGCCCACATACCAGGATCTCAGAACAACATTGCCGATGCGCAGTCTCGTTTTTCTTTTCAGAAATTCAGACTCTTGACTCCAGACTCCGATCTTCAACCTACTCCAGTTCCTCCGTATTCTTCGACAATCTACAACTGACTCCTCAGCTACTTTACCTCCTGAACTCTTCCCAGGAATCCATCCTCAATAGCTTAGCTCCTCGTACCTTATCTGCTTACAGTATTTGTCAGGTTGGAACCGCTTTAAAGCATTCCATTCAGCTCATCATCTTCAATTTCCATCTCTCGATGTCACAACCCTCTGTCTCTTCATCACCTACTCTCACTCCACCCTCAAAATCTGCACTTCTACTATCCAGACTTACCTGTCAGGCATAAATTTCTTCTTCAAGATCGTTACGGGTTCGAGCTGTCCATCTATCACTCACTGCCACATTCCCATGATCCTTAAAGGATGCAAAAAACAAGAACCTCCTAGCAGTACACAGCGACTACCTCTCACGGTGGATCTGCTCAGCAGATGTATTCTCACCTTGCGCTCAGGCTACTCATCCGTTCTTATAGACCAGACTTTAGAATCCATGTTTCTGCTAGCTTTTTTCGGATTTCTCCGTTGTTCTGAATTTGCCCCATCTTCATCCAAGCATGATCCTGCCATCCATCCATGCCTCCACGACATCTCTTTCCTCAGCCACGATGCCTTATTATTTACTCTAAGAAGGAGCAAAACCGACCAGCTAGCCCTTTCCTGCCCTATATACATATTTCGTCTCAACTCTTTTCTTAGCCCTTACGAGCCCATCTTCAATTACATTCAATCCAGGCTTTCTGCGAATGCTTCGCCACACTACCCTTTTTTCATCACCGAATCAGGAAGCCAAGCCACTCACCACTGGTTCGCTGGTCATCTACGTCAAGTCCTGTTCAAGTCAGGCATCTCTCCCCATCACTATTCCGCTCATTCCTTCCGAATAGGTGCAGCCTCCTCCGTATCTAGTCGGGGCATGCCGGATCAGATCATTCAAGTTTTAAGTCGTTGGTCCTCTCGGGCAGACTTGGCATACATCCGCAACAACCTCAGTGACTTGTTCCAAGCTCACACACATCTTTGTTCAATCCAATCTTGCGTGTTTTGGGGTTCTTCGTTCAGGCTCGGGAAGGAAAACGAGAAATGTTCCCGAAAGCAAAACCCCACGCAAGAGTCTTCTCATCCCAAGCCCTCCAGCACTCTCCTCGGACAACCTCCTTCCGCTTCACTCATCCCTTCATCCCCTCATCCCTCACCTTTCCATCCCTTCATCCCTACTTCCCCTCATCCTTACATCCCTCACTCTTTCATCCTTACTTCATCTTCCCTTCATTTACTCATCATCCCTTCATCCCCTCATCCCTCCATCCTTACGTACCATCTTCTCCTCTTCTTACATCCCCTTTCTTCCCTCATCCCTACAACCCCTCATCCCTTCATCCCTAATCCTCTCATCATTAAAGAAACTTAAACTTATATATTTGTGGCGTGGTCCTTGCTAATGAAATGGAGTTAATATGTTAACTTAGGTTCGGGAGCAGGGCCACGCCCAAATCACGCCTCCAATTATCCCATGCAGCTATTTATACCTCGTTCACCCCTTCATCTCATCTCAGTTCGATTACTTTCTGTTGACCCCAATTCCCCCCTCTCCCTTTTTTCTTTTTACGCTCTTCGTTCATAACCATGCTTTGCTTTCTCTCGCTCAGGTTCCGTCTGGGGGGGGTTCTTCGTTCAGGCTCGGGAAGGAAAACAAGTAATGTTCCCGAAGGCAAAACCCCACGCAAGAGTCTTCTCATCCCAAGCCCTCCAGCACTCTCCTCGGACAACCTCCTTCCGCTCCACTCATCCCTACATCCCTCACACTTCCATCCCGTCATCCCTACTTCCCCTCATCCCTCACCCTTTCATCCTTACTTCCATCTTCCCTTCATTTACTCATCATCCCTTCATCCCCTCATCCCTCCTTCCTTACGTACCATCTTCTCCTCTTCTTACATCACCTTTCTTCCTTCATCCCTTCATCCCTAATCCTCTCATCATTAAGGAAACTTAAACTTATATACTTGTGGCGTGGTCCTTGCTAATGAACAATACAGTGTTAAGAAATAGTAAAACACCACCAGTGACATTTAGTATATAAAATTATTAATGTTTGATAATTTTTTATAAGCAAATTGAAATAAATGTAGCCAACAGAGTCCAATACAATAACCAGGCAGCTAGCGCTAGCATCCTAACTCCACAAACAAACAAAAACTCACCAGTTCCCACTTGGCAGTCAGCTGAAGGCTTTTTCACAAACAGAGCCATCTAAAAGTTGAGAGGCATATCAGTCAGGAATGGTAATATAATAATATAAGCATTAGATAAAGGCTAGCATTAGCATAGCTCCAGAAACAAACTCACCAGTTGCCACTTTTAGAATAAACAGTCAGCTGAAGGCCCTGATGCATGCTCAATAATCCAGGTAGAAAAATCTAAAAAAGCTAAGTCTGGTCCTTTGGACATTCAAAAAACAAAACAAAGCAAAAAAATTGTAGAAACGTTTCGTCTTTTATCCGAAAGACTTCCTCAGTCTGAGCTGCTGTATTCAGCTCAGTCTTATAAATAGCACCCTCTCACAGTGGATCGACCAGTTGGCTGATGACAGCCTGAAACCAGCTGCTCACATGATCAAGGAGGACCATCAGCCTAACGATGGATCGTTAGCACCCTGATGGTTGTTTGCTATTCACAGAGGGCTGAGTGATACTAGCAATAACAGCGTTGTATAAGGGGGACAGTTGAACCCAGAGGCCTCCACCCCTGTTTAATGATGGACGGTTTATTTTCACAAAGATGGCCTCCTTTACTCCTCTCTCAAACCATCGTTCCTCTCTATCAAGGATGTGAACATCTTCATCCCTGAAAGAGTGACCACTGGCGTGGAGATGAGTGTAGACTGGCATAGGCATTAGATAAAGGGCTTTCAATGATTTAAAACCTACCTGAGCTAGCTGCTTGAGTCACTGCACAACTCTAATCCCAGACAACAACAAAAAGACCTGAAGAACATTATCTAGGTACAGCTCACGTTGGACGTGTCCAGGGCGCTGAAATATGTGCCCAGCATTTTCCCATTCTTTTGTAACGTTGTGAAATAACTGCGCATGCGCCATTATTAGTCTATGGATAAGATTCATGCGTCCCCAGGACCGGAAATACATCACCAATCAGAAAACGTATTTTGAAACAAACAATATAACTCATAAAATATTTATCCTACACAACTAAAAACATATATGCATATATTTCAAAATATTTTATTATTTCATTTTTATTTAAAACATTTTTTTTAAGTCTTCAGTGTAAAATGGTGAATAGCTCCAGAAGTTCCAGTGGGGCGGCGCCCTAGCGCCCCCTATTGGTCGCTCGCCCCTGAACTTAACTATAGCATTTATCAAAAAGGAGAGACTTAAAGTGTCACTGACATGATTTGTTTATTATTCATAAAATTGCTCAAAATATATATATTTTATCATTTAAATATGTTTGTTTTTGCAACCAAAATGATAAAATCAATTTAAATTTGCTTTAAAAGTAATTTTAAACTTTGCGCCGTGTTTATTTGTGGGAAATCAGATTACACGCGAATGCACCATCTGTGATGTAAAATCGGGCTGAGGGCTCTGGTCTCTTTAATAGCGGATAATTTAAAACACGACGAATTTAGAGTCAGTCAGAGTCAGAGTACTTTTATTAACATTACACAAGTTTGCACCAGTACAACGTGAATATGTACGCACAATCATCCTGAAGGGGACTACGTGTGTGAAGCTACTGCTATCAGGACACCATATGAGACATCAAAAGATATATCACATTTTGTTCTTCAGCGCGACCTCTCTCATCCTTATCGGAATGAAGGTCAAAGGTGTGAAAACAAGGAAGAACCATGAGGGTCATAACGTTGGTATTACAAAAAAGATATATATATCACATTTTGTCTTTCAGGACACCATATGAGACATCAAAAAAACTCTACCAGAAGCACAGTTAAGACAAATCACATTTGCATTTTGAGGTTATGGCAGTGAGATTTCTGTCTATGAGCCATTTCCAGATAGCAAACAGTTCTGAAGATGTTCTCAGCTGACCTCCGATAACGCTCATAGAAAAGTTCTCTGGGAGGGGTAGCTATAGGTGCAGTGTTTTGTCCTCAGTAAACACGTCTCAGGAGAAATTTGATATCCAACCTTTTCCAAGGCTGTTTAGGGTAAATCAGATAAGGATGACAAATATTTTTCACTTCAGGCACACAGTGCAATTTTTTGCAGCCTTGAGTCCTGCTGGGCAACTCTGATCCTTTGTGGTTGTGTTTTACTGTGTACTCACCTTGCAGATGCTGAGTGGATGTGCTGAAGTTCCTGGGTTACCACCTGCCACTAATCTGGTTGATGAGTCCAGCTGCTATTTAGGCCTTGGGGGAGGCCCCGGTCTTCGCTGAATTATTTAGTCACTTGGGGTAAAGTGAGACAGTCATCTTAGTATCTTTCCTGGTGAAGAGAGTGGTGAAGGCTGCACAGAAGTCTGTTGGAGTCAGTCTCCCCACCATCACAGACATTTACACCTCCAGATGCAGGAAAAGAGCCACCTGCATCATGAAAGACCTCACTCATCCAGCACACTCACTCTTTGCCCCACTCCCCTCAGGACGGAGGTTGAGGAGCATCAAGTGTAGAACCACTAGACTGAGGAACAGCTTCTACCCTGAGGCTGTTAGACTCATGAATAAATAAAAATAAAATAAAAAATAAACACTGCAAAATATCACATCATACTGATGCTGATCTGTTTTCTTGTTGCTGTATTCATCTGTGTTCATCTGTGACCATCTGCTCATACAAACTCATGTTCGTGCTGCTGTTTATTCCCACTATATTAGGCTTAGTGTATTACTAGTTGATGCTTTTCTTAGTTAGTTCTAGATGTTATTACTGTTTTTCTCTTTCATTTGTTGTTGGATGTAACTGGGACCTCGTGTACATAATCTCGTTTTCATCTCATGTACCACATGCGGTGCAAATGACAATAAAGACTCTCTGAAATCTAGTTTGTTCAATTCTGTGTCTATTTGTGGTTTCAAGGCAAACCTGAACTCACCGAAGAGGTTCGGACTGGAAGGACCTTCTCCATATTGGATTCCTCTAAACCGACCCAATCCTCCAGCCTGACACTCCACCATCTGCAACACCTCTAGGATTAATGGGATTCAAGGAGACACTCAACTCTTCAAAGGATTTGTTGGATTAAAGGAGACACTTACCAAGTGGACATCTTCCTCCTCTGAGTCTGCCTCCTCAACATCCTCCTGTAAGAAAGAGAACCATTAATTCATTATTATCAACAAGACTCATCGGCTGCACCTCTAAACTTCTCCTCTTCCTCCCCTCCAGGAACCCAGAACCTATTATCCTGACACTGTAAATAAAATCACTTCACTGATACTCCGTGTTGTCATCCTTCCCAGTCTTGTCTGAATTTGAGTACTATTTCACGGGTTAGTCACAACAGAATAATTCAGCCACAACATGAGTACTCACGACAAGACCGGGAGGGATCAATTAAGTGAAGTTCTTGCTGCACAAGAACACAGACTAACTGCTACTGAAAACATGTGTCAACAGATTCTGAGCCAACAACAAGAACTCTCTAAAAACCTGGCCCAACTGGGTGGAATGGTCCACAAGCTGGGACCGGCATCTTCACCGTCCAACTCAGGAACTAGCAACGTTAACAGCGCCCCACAAACCTCTGGACAACCTACCCAAAATCCTGCTCGTGAGCCCGAGATGAAACCCAGTCAATTCTTTTCCGGCAAATCTGAACAGTTTGGTGGCTTCATGCTACAATGTAATTTAGCTTTCAACAGAGCTCCACAAACCTTCTCCTCCGATTCTTACCGCATCTCCTACATTGTGTCCGCTCTTCAAGGAGAAGCGTTACGATGGGCACATGCTTACTTTGGGTCCCTTTCAGTAAATGACTGTACATTTTCCGCCTTTTTTAATGATTTTCAGAGGGTTTTCGAGCGTCCCCTGCATCAAGAGACTGCCTCCAAGAGACTAATGGCGTTACGCCAGGGGAAACAATCTGCGGCGGACTTCGCTCTCCACTTCCGGATTGCTGCCCGAGAGGCCGGATGGGAGGACCTCGCTCTACGAGGTGTGTTTGTTAATGCCCTCAACGACTCCATTAAAAATCAGTTGGCACTTGTAAACGAACCTGACAATTTGAATGATTTGATCGATCTATCTATCCGCATCGATGATCGGCTCAGGGAATGTCGGGGTGTTTTGAACTACAACTCCCAGAGTTCCTCCGGTTTCGGGGTTTCACTTCCGGATCCGGTAAACCGCAGCCGGGCCGGCAATTCGAACGATGACGCTGACTCATCAGAACCTATGATTGTGGGGCGTGCCCGCCTCACTCCTGAAGAGAGACAGCGTCGTTTTGCAGCAAAGGAATGCCTGTATTGTGGAAAGACTGGTCACTTTGTTGCTACTTGCTCACTTCGTTTAAAAGGTCGGTCCCATCAGTAAAACAGGAGATTCTGGTGGGCGCCTCTAACATTTCTCCTGAGAATCGCCTCACTCTAAAGGCGTCTGTTTGTCACAATTTGTTAAATCTCCCTGTACAGGCCTTGATTGATTCCGGAGCTGAGCAGAATCTCATCAGTGACTGTTTGGTGGAACAACTTTCTATTCCTATGGACAGATTACACCAGACTCTCTCCATGACGGCGCTCATCGGCCAGACAATTTCCACAATCTCCCATCAGATCACTTCTTTAAAGTTAAAGTTATTTTCCAAGATGGCGCCACGCACGGTCGCCCTGGCATTTTGGTGCGCTTTGTTTTGTCTGTTTTTGTGCGTTATTCCTGTGTCTTCGTGCTCCTACACCCGTGAGGAGCTTCTAAACATCAGAACAATAATCCATGAGGATATTACACCAGTTTTTTTGGTGCCTGCAGCAGAAGCAGTGCACTTTTTGGCCAAAACAGTGAGACGTCGTCGAAGAGGAAAGCGAGCAGGCGCTCTCGTGAGACTTCGGAAGCGGGGCAGCCGCTCGCCTCTACCTGGAATATTCCTCTCAAATGTCCGCTCACTTCCCAACAAAATGGACGAGATAGCGCTGCTGATGAGAAGGAACAGTGACTTTTCCTCCTCCTGTGTGCTGTGTTTCACGGAGACGTGGCTGAACACACACACCCCCGACGCCGCGCTCCAGCTGGCTGGCTTCCAGCTGCTGCGCGCGGACAGAGAGCGCACACTCTCAGGTAAAACGAAAGGCGGAGGAGTCTGCTTCTACATAAACAATGCCTGGTGTTCTGATGTGACAGTGATCTCTGAGCATTGCTCTCCTTCCCTGGAATATCTGATCATTAACTGCAAACCGTTCTACTCTCCACGTGAGTTTTCCTCATTCATCCTGGCCGCTGTTTACATCCCACCGAGCGCTGATGTGCGTGAGGCTGAGAGAGCTCTTGCAGATCAGATAACGAGCGTGGAGCAGTCTTTCCCTGACTCCCTAGTTATAGTCCTTGGGGATTTTAACAAAGGAAATATGAGAAATGAACTGCCAAAGTACAAACAGTTTGTCACATGCCCAACCAGAGAGGGGAGCACACTGGATCACTGTTACACCACAGTGAGGGGAGCTTATCGTGCAGTCCCACGCGCAGCCCTGGGGCTGTCTGATCACGTGATGGTCCATCTGATTCCCGCATATAAACAAAGACTGAAACTTTCAAAACCTGCAGTGAGAACATCCAAGAAGTGGAGCAGTGAAGTGGAGGAGGAGCTGCGTGCATGTTTTGAAACCACGGATTGGGATATGTTCAAGGACTCCACAGAGAGTTTAGATGAGTACACGGACACTAGCTGTGTTTCCATCCATTTTCATTTCGATTTTTGAGCTAATTTTTGAAATCTCGCAAATATGTAAATACAAATTAATGCGAAGCAGAAGTGTTTCCATCTACTCTGCTTGTAGCGCATCTACCAAGCCACGCACAGCGTCATTACGTCAGACGTCAGCGTCATTACGTCAGACGTCAGCACTGCGCATGTCTACAGTAAACAGGAAGTAGCGGTTGAAAACAGAACCCGGCCACACATCTCGTCAAAATGGAGAGAATATTTCAGGTACGTGTTGCTATCGGGCGAGTTGTATTTATTCTGTCATGCCAACTAGTTTTAGCGATGTTACATGTTGTCCGGAGCGGAAACAGCTGATCAGTCACGTGACGTGAATGTTCGCTTCGGCAGCACGAGTCGGCAAATCTGTTTCCATCTGTCGTTGTGCGCATCTGCTCATTTCCGAACATCCCAAAAACCACCTCAAGCGAGCGTATAAACTTTTTGGCGAAGTTGAGAAAGTAAATACGGATTTTGCCGTTTCCATTAAGCTTTTCTGCTGCGATACTTCAAAATGCGCAGCTAGAAACCTTGATGGAAACACGGCTACTGTGACGTCATATATACATTTCTGTGAGGACAGCATCATCCCATCACGAACCAGAGTCATTTTCAATAATGATAAACCCTGGTTCACACCCAAACTCAGACGGCTCCGTCAGCAGAAGGAGGCTGCTTTCAGGGAGGGAGATAAAGAGGGCTACAGACTTGCAAAGTATGGATTTAGCAGGGAGGTGTCAAAGGCTAAATCCAGGTACAACAAACGCCTGGAGGAGCAATTCTCTGCAAATGACTCTGCCACAGTTTGGAGGGGCTTGAAAGAGATCACAAATTATAAGCCCAGATCGCCTCACTCCACAGATGACATCAAACTGGCTAATGACCTCAACAACTTCTATTCACGCTTCGAAACAAAGGACTCACATTCCTCTACCCCCCACACCACTCAGTGTTTAACCACCTTGGAGATCCCCCCACCCCCTGCTTTCACAGCTACAGAGGGGGAGGTGAACAGGCTTTTCAAAAGGTTGAACACACACAAATCTGCAGGCCCTGATCATGTGACTCCTTCCACCCTGAGGAAGTGTGCTAATGAGTTAGCACCTGTATTTACAGAAATCTTCAACTCTTCCCTGGAGTCATGTCATGTCCCAGCCTGTTTCAAGTCCTCCATCATCGTCCCTGTCCCCAAGAAGCCACGTATCACAGGACTAAACGACTACAGACCTGTGGCTCTCACATCTGTAGTCATGAAAACCTTTGAACGTCTGGTTTTATCCCACCTCAAGTCTATCAGCAATCCCCTCCTGGACCCTCTGCAGTTCGCCTACAGAGCTAACAGGTCTGTAGATGACGCCATAAACCTGGCCCTCCACTTCATCCTGCAGCATCTGGACTCCCCAGGAACCTATGCTAGGATCCTGTTTGTGGACTTCAGCTCTGCATTCAACACCATCCTTCCTGCTCTGCTCCAAGACAAGCTCTCTCTGCTCGGTGTACCTGACGCCACCTGCAGGTGGATCACTGACTTCCTGACAGACCGGAGTCAGCGCGTGCGGCTGGGGAAAGCTGTCTCGGACACTCAGACCATAAGCACAGGTTCACCACAAGGCTGTGTTCTTTCCCCTCTGCTCTTCTCCCTGTACACCAACTGCTGCACCTCCAACCATGACTCCGTAAAACTTATTAAGTTTGCGGACGACACCACCCTCATCGGGCTCATCTCGGATGATGATGAGTCTGCGTACAGGAGAGAGGTGGGCCGGCTGGTGACCTGGTGCAGCAACAACAACCTGGAGCTCAACGCCCAGAAGACAGTGGAGATGATTGTGGACTTCAGGAAAGACAGAGCCCCTCTGCCCCCCATCACCTTTAACAACACCCCCATCATCATTGGGGACTGCTACCGGTTCCTCGGCACCACCATCACCCAGGACCTCAAGTGGGAGCCAACCATCAGCTCCCTCATCAAAAAGGCTCAGCAGAGGATGTACTTCCTGCGACAGCTGAGGAAGGCCAAGCTGCCGGCCAAGCTGATGGTGCAGTTCTACACGGCCATCATCGAGTCCATCCTCAGCGCGTCCATCACAGTGTGGTACGCCGGGGCCACTGTCAGGGACAGACACAGACTGCAGCGCATTGTGCGCTCTGCTGAGAAGGTAATCGGCTGTAGTCTCCCATCTCTCCATGACCTGTACGTCTCCAGGACTGTGAGGCGAGCAGGTCGGATCACAGCTGACCCTTCTCACCCTGCATACGGTCTGTTCGAACCACTCCCCTCAGGCAGGAGGCTTCGGTCAATTGGGACCAGAACCTCCCGCCATAAAAACAGTTTCTTCCCCTCTGCTGTCAGACTTTTGAACACTCATAACCATGTTACCCCATAACTTGCCTTGGTCGCTGTATTTTGTATTTTGATTGGGAATCACTGTATCACTGTATTTTGATTGCACCACTCTAATTGCACTGTTTCTTAGTAGGTTTTGTTCACTGAATATTGTATTGATTCTATTGATATTTTTATGGTTTATGTTTTTTATGTTTTATGTTTCTATATTTTATGCACCGTTATGCCGAAGCAAATTCCTAGTCTGTGAATCCTGTTCATTGACAATGGCGATAATAAACAGAATCTGAATCTGAATTAGGAATTGGGTGAGTTTTTTGTTTTTCATTCTGAGTCCCCTCAACTTATTTTAGGCTTTCCCTGGCTCTGTAAACACAACCCTCAGATTGATTGGGCTAAGAAGGAAATAAACTCCTGGAGTCATTATTGTTCCTCCAACTGCCTTAGGTCAGCAGTTTCCACTTCTCTTCCACCTTGTTACATAGAAGAGGAGATTGATTTGTCCTTAATTCCACCACAATATCATGACCTGGCTCCGGTGTTTAGCAAATCCAGGGCTCAATCTCTTCCTCCCCACAGACCATATGACTTGTCCATAGATTTGCTTCCTGGTGCTCCCTTGCCCTCGTGCCGTCTATATAATTTGTCTGGCCCTGAGAAGCAAACTATGAGGGAGTATATTGACACATCCTTGTCCTCTGGTATAATCCGTGCTTCAACCTCTCCAGTGGGTGCAGGGTTCTTTTTTGTCGCTAAAAAGGATAAGACTTTGAGGCCTTGTATCGATTACAGGGACCTGAACCAAATCACGGTCAAGAATAAATACCCTCTTCCTCTTATTGAGTCTATTTATGGGCATCTTCAAGAAGCTGTTGTGTTCACAAAACTGGACCTTAGAAACGCGTATCATCTGGTCCGTATTAAGGAGGGGGACGAGTGGAAGACGGCCTTCAGGACTCCTTTTG
>JBBPBX010038654.1:10574-30280 GCA_038048925.1 Garcialebias charrua
TATATATTAGTGTTTCTGAGTTAAATTTTTGTTAACAACTGATTACAAATCAGCTTATAAATAACACGAAGCGCGCACCCATCAGAGCATTTCCGCCTTTCAGCGCGAGCTGAATTTCATTCAGGGGAGGGCTGTGCAGTGCGAAAACGGCTTTCCAGAAGCCGGTTTTTGTTTTTGCTTTGACATGGATAGTTTTGAAGAGAAACTCGCCGAGGCGGTCCGGTGGGAGTGCGCGTGACGTATGCAGTGGGAGGGAAGAGGGAGGGATCACTATAATGTATCCCCCAGTCTTTTCAAAGTATAAACACTCAAATGCGGTCGGTGACACACACGCAATTACGTCATCGCTGGGCACTCAACGGGGGGTAAAAGACGTGCGACAAGAAGTATAAACCAGGCTTAAAGGACAACACCCACCATGACAGTAACAATTCACCATATTGAACTATTACTGTAGTAGAATATTTCGTCTATTTTCATTTTTGCATTTGGGCCAGGCGAGGGTTAAATTTTTTTTTTTTTAAAAACCGAGTCCCGAATGAATCCGGAAACGCGGCCGAAAAGTGTCGAAGTGTGGAGTGACTTTTGTCACGTCTCCACCCAGAAGGAAAGGATGAGTTTCCATGGAGGTTTATGAGAGTGAGAGTAAAACTGCATATTTCCTGGTGCATTTTTGTGTACAGTTGGACCAGTGGTTTCCATGGAGGTTTATGAGAGTGAGAGTAAAACTGCATATTTCCTGGTGCATTTTTGTGTACAGCTGGACCAGTGCTCTGTTTTTATTTTTTATTTATTTTATAGACCTTTTTAATAAGATATAACACCGCTGCGACTGTTGCTGGCTGCTCTCCTCTCCTCTGCCCAGAGAGGAGCGAGCCGCGCGGCTTCTCCCGTCTTCTCCCTGGCTCCCCGTTCCGCTGCGTCAGCTTTGAAGTTCGTGCCGGGGCTCGGTTCTGTCCCAGCCTTGTTGCTGGAGCACGGGGAAGCACGGGAGAGCACGGGGAAGCCCGCGCGCTCAGAGCTCCGCGCCGCGGCTGCCTTTCTACTCCCGACCTGTCTGGTCAGGGGAGAGATTAAAAAGCCGATGCGGAAATGAATGAATTTGTCGCGATCAAGCGAATTAAACTAGTATGTCTACGTGGATGCTGCTCAGAATATGACAGACATCAGTGAGCAACCGCTTCTCTTTTTTTTTTCCTCTCTTAGAGCAGCGGTCATGGAAGTTGATGAAGGCTTATTAAAACTCCGCCTGTAACTCCAAGGCGGAATCTTTAGTGATGTGAATGCCCATATTTGGAGAGGGGCAGATCTTCCCGGAGCTTCTGCTAAAATCTGCTATAAATCATGAAATAACACATTTTGCATTATTTCTCTACAATATAAATAAACGCTCCTGTATTATTTTTAAATAAACTAATAAATATTAATGGCGATGCAATTTGAAAACATGGTGGGTCATGGACTTTAAAGGTAGCACCTCAATGGGCTGGGACTGGTAGGAGACTAGTTGGCAACTAAAAACTACAAGAAAATATCCAAATTTTCAGGTGCGTTTTCATTAAATCCTCAGTGTTTGCAAATGACCTGCAAGCTCTGAGGCTGCATTTTAAACAGACAATGTTTTATTTTGTTATTTTTATGGCCCATTATTGTTTGTGCGCTTTGCAAAACTGCAGTCTTGGCCATGTACATTACTGTATTGTTTTTATCCACTTCCGCCCACATCATATTTGTCACAGCTCATTTTGTAACCATTTTTGAAACCACCTCCACATTTATGACTTATTCTGCAGCAGAACACTTAAGAAATGAAGACAAGACAGATTTGGCCCAGTTCAGACCTGGACAATTGGACTGGGTGTTTTCTGTAAGAGAACAGATTCAGCCTCAAAGAGCTCTAAAGTTCAAGGAGAAGGCTGGAGATGCCTACAATACAATTCAGGTGGGTTTGACACTCATTACTACTCTGACTATTTTGAGAGAAAAGTTGTTGCACAAATTGTCTGAACATGTTCACACCTCAGCTGACAGGGCTGCAGGCCTCTGCAGCTCAAACTGAATTGTTGAGACTAACTGCAAATATCCCAAGACATTCTGGAGACCCCCTTAGGACACCGTTCATGAACTACCATATTTTTCGGAGTATAGCACCTTTTTTATCATTTTTTCATGGCCTGCGACCTATACTCAGGTGCGACCTATATATGGCTTTTTATAAAATAAGCTAATTTGTAATCATTTATTAACAAAAATTAAACTGAGACACACTCTTACAATAATGTCAGCTAACAAATATATATTTTTAGGTGTTTATCCTGCTAAAATTATTCATTTATTAAAGAAAAGTTCAGCTCAGACACATATTTGCTATAATTTTTTATCAAACAATTAATTGTTTTTAAGTGTTAATCTTCTTAAAAGCCTTGCTGTGCGCTCCTGTGGAAGAGACATTTGCAGCAGAGCTAAACACGGTCCACATTTTGACGTAGGTGCGACCTATACTCAGGTGCGACCTATATATGGCTTTTTATAAAATAAGCTGATTTGTATCATTTATTAACAAAAATTAAACTGAGACACACTCTTACAATAATGTCAGCTAACAAATATATATTTTTTTAGGTGTTTATCCTGCTAAAATTATTCATTTATTAAAGAAAAGTTCAGCTCAGACACATATTTGCTATAATTTTTTATCAAACAATTAATTGTTTTTAAGTGTTAATCTTCTTAAAAGCCTTGCTGTGCGCTCCTGTGGAAGAGACATTTGCAGCAGAGCTAAACACGGTCCACATTTTGACGTAGGTGCGACCTATATTCAGGTGCGACCTATATATGGATTTTTCCAATTCTTTGGCAATAATTGGATGGTGCGACCTATACTCGGGTGCAACCTATACTCCGAAAAATACGGTAGTTGTAGCCCAGGGATATAACACCAAAATACAGTGAGTATGAAAGAAAACTAACACAGCAAAAACGGTCAAATCATCAAACTATTGAAAATAAAAATTATCTGGCTGCTGTGGAGCAAAAAACGGTGCTCGGGTTTTAAATTTGCACTTTCGTAAAAATTCAACACATGTAAAAAAATGTAAACACAAGAACAGTACAAAAACTTCAGATGAGATCTGTTTCTTATTAAAGTAGTTCACCTTTTTGATTTTATTGATAACAACACACTTATACAATGGCATTTGATAGACCAGTGGCGGTCCTAGCCTATTTGGCGCCCTGTGCGAGTTACTACTGTCGTTTAGAAAGTGTTTACCATATATTGGAACTAATGCTTGTTCACACACAGTTACAACAGCTCACCTGTTCCTTCATACTGACAGGAACAATCCCCTCATCACTCCTGGCTCTGATCCTGACACTAAGGCCCTGTACACACGTAGCCGTTTATCATTAAAACCGAACAGTTTATCATGCGGTTTAGCCTTTCATCCACACGTGAACGCCGGTTGATGTAACTATAAACGAATAATAACAAAACTCCGGCCAAAGTGAAGATTTGAGAACTCTCCGTTTTCGAGTCTGCGTGTGGACTTTCAGAACGGAGCTTTCTGCTCCAGCTGGACCGGCAGAACCGGGTCTGCCGGTCCAGCTGGAGCGGCGCTCACGTCACATAATGCTCTAAAAAAAGCACTAAAAAGTCAACATACCTGCTCTGACATGATTCCTAGTCGACATTTTCCTGCGTTTTATTAACTTTGTACTCCAACACGGTATTTAATAGTAGTTCAACCTCACGGTCTGTCCACACAAACGAAAGAAAAAAAAAAAAAAAATAACAGGAAGTGTGGCTGCATGGGTTGAAGGGTTGTGACAGCACTACACTGCCACCTATGGGTTCAGCATATTCTTTACAACTTTACAACGTTCTGTGGTGAAAAAAACGGGATGTAGACAAACATTTTAAATATTCGAACATGTATGGACAGAGATATTTTTTTTGCGCAAATATTCGTTTTTCAAACACCAGGCTACGTGTGTACAGGGCCTAAATCACATTTAAAAAAATTGTCATAACTCAACACAAATCTCCACTTTTTACAAAGCCTTATGATCAATTCAGGCCAGTTTCATTGAAGGGTTGAATCATCTAACATCTCAGGGCACTTTTCATATAGAGCAGGTCTTCACCAGACTCATATACGTAATATTATTTAACTGATATAACATTGTGCAGGGCTTAAAGTGAAAAAAAAAAATCCTGAGCCTGAAACTTTTTTGTGTTGTTGATAAAATAAAATTGTAACATTTTGCCAACGTTTATTAACAATGCTCTCTGAAAAGTGCAAATACATGTAACTGTTTTGAAACAATTCAGCTTCAAGTAACAATGACTTACATGAGGTTTCAATTAATGTAAAATATGTGTCCCAGAGAACTGCCCTGCAGCAAAAAATAAATAAATAAAATAATGCAGTAATCTAATAAAGAATTATTTCATAATGAATTGATCTTTATTCTTTATCTTGCAGCTCCCAGCTGAATGCATGCAGCTCAAAAACCAGTTTTATTTAACTACAGACTTTATTATTTTATTTGAATTAGATGGTTTTAACCCTTTAACTTTATTCATTCATGTTCCTCAAAGGGAAAATCAACCTTCTTAATTAAACTGTCAGCCTCAAATAAATATATCTAATTTAGATGATTTTTATTTTAATGCTTGTACGGTTTTTGTTTAAAATCTCTACATTATTTTTTTACTTATTGACAAAATATTTATTTTACTCTAAGTTTAAAAAAAAAGTTTTTATGTGTTCAGTGGGGTGTGTGTGTGGTGGTGGGGGGGCGCTGCAGCTTCTCGCTGTAAAGCGCTTGAGAGTTGACATTCAGATAAAAGACGTGGAGTGGATTATTGATCATAACTCCGAAACACATGGACGGACTCCCCGCTAGCTGACCGCTCTTCTTCGTCACCGCGGTAAAGTTAGTTTCAAGTTGGACGTCTCCGAGCAGGGGCAGACTCAAGCGCGGCTGCCCGAAATCAGACTCCATGAAGCGGACTGACGAGACCAACGCAGCACTGACACGGAGCTCAAATATCCAACGTCCAACTTGAAGCTAACTTTACCGCGGTTTCTTCGTCTCTCTTTTTCTGGTCGCTCATTTGACTCACGACTGTACCAGTCAGAGGAGGCGCCGGACACTTGAGGAAAAATGACCTCCTGTTACGGATGAGGCAGAGCGCCACTTGTTTCTAAAACGATATTTTGTCCCGGTGGTGTGACGAACTCCGCATTGATTTGACTGGGAAGCCGCATACACACATGCTTGCTTTTATAAGACCCGCCTTCCCGTTAGTAATTGGTCAAAACAACGTGAGCTTCAATGTGATTAGATGTAATCGCTGTCCATCAATCAAAGTTAAATTGAGGTGGACCGTTTAGTCAACAGCCGGAAATCCGGCCGGGGGCCGGAGGTGTTTAACCCCTGAGTGTGTTACGTCACAATGCCACACCACAAAATTCATTGACTTGATAATTAACTTGAACGGTGTTTTGCAGGTAAAGTTCATCATGTCTCACCTGTTAGATCCCTCTCATTTACAAACTGCAGCTGTTTGAATGAAACATGTGTCAATGTTTGTACATTTAGCTGCATCTGTTTACAGAGCCTCTCTCTTTTTAATTCTTCTCTTCTCTGCACCACCTTTGCTTTTTCTACCTTCAATCTTTCCACTGACCGCACTTTTACGTGTCACCTCCGGGCACGTAACAAAAACTAAACTAAAAGTGGAGGAGGTGCACCCCCGTAGCTGCTGCTGTGATAAACTGATGACATGGGAATAAATGAAGGGCGGGGCGGACCAGGAGCAGCGCAGTAGTGGTTTTCAGTGTTATATGTTGTTAAGAACAAAAGTTGTAAAAGATTAAAAAAATTAAAAAACGAGGAGTGGCGTTTCCTCTTCTTCTTTTCTCTTTTTCCTAAACTGCGCAATGTTATGCCGCCTCCTCCTGGAGGCCGCTTCCTGCTGGAGGCCGCCCTGTGCGGCCGCACAGTTCGCACATAGGAGGAACCGCCACTGTGATAGACCATGTGGCGGAATTTCAAGTTACCGTATTTTCCGCCTGATAACTTGCACCTTTCTATAAGTCGCTTTGTCCAATTATTGGCAATAAATTGGAAAAATCCATAAACATGTTGCACCTTTATTTAAGTCGCATCTTTTATGCGTCACCGCTACGCGACGCGTCAGCGCGTCATTTGCCCTGCTGAAAATGGCGGCCACAGAAGCATGCACAGAAGGACTTTTAACAAGATTAACACGGTAAAAACAATTATTTGTCTGCTGAAAATTATAGCAAATATGTGTCTTAGCTTAACCGTTCCTTAATAAATTCACATAATGGTCAAATCTGCTGGATTTAAATTGTTTCGCTTTGACCTCTTCCAAACGGTCACGTGCACTACGAAAATAAATTATAAATAAATCGAATTTTAGCTCAAACAACTCTAACAGCTAACAGTTTGTAAATGACCACCAAGTAATTACTTTCTGTAAGTTTAAAGAAAATCTGTGGTGTGGTTTATGAGCCATTTGCTCAAAAGTACCCGGAAAAACACCAAAGCTAGCCACGACACATTTATGCTCTTAAAACATCAAATTTTATCTCAAACAATTCCAACAGCTAATAGTTTGTAAATGACCACCAAGTAATTACTTTCTGTAAGTTTAAAGAAAATCTGACCTGTAGTTCATGAGTTATTTAGATAAATAGTAACCGTTTTTGCTAACAAATACAGCTAACAGTAGTTCATACCTCCAGAGCAGGAGGCCAGGCAGCGACAGAGTGTGTCCGACCAGTGGAGGCTGCCGTCGGACACATGATGTGGGAACGGTCGGTGGACTCTCTGGATAGTTCATAGCTCCAGAGCAGGAGGCCGGGCAGCGACAGAGTGAGTCCGACCAGAGGAGGCTGCCGTCGGACACATGATGTGGGAACGGTCGGTGTATCCTAGCGGACAAAAGTGGTATTGCACCATTTTTTGCCAAAATGAAAAACGGTCATACCTGAGCCAAAAATTGGTCTAAAAATATGGGAAAAAATCCATAAACAAGTCTCACCTCTCTATAAGTCGTAGGACATGCAAATTAGGCAAAAGGTGCAACGTATAGACCGGAAAATACGGTAGCTTTGAAGAGACTTGTCTGTCTGCCTCAGTCCTCTCTCAGAATCACTTTTGAGCTTCTAACTTCAGAGTCAGAGTCAGAGTCTCTTTATTGTCATTTGCACCGCATGTGGTACATGTGATGAAAACGAGATTATGTACACAGGGTCCCAGTTACATCCAACAACAAATGCAAGAGAAAAACAGTAATAACATCTAGAATTAACTAAGAAAAACATCAACTAGTAATACACTAAGCCCTAATGTAGTAGAAAAACATCATTATAAACAGCAGCACGAACATGAGTCTGTATGAGCAGATGGTCACAGATGAACACAGCAACTTGTTCCTTTAGAGACAAATAATCTAAATACATTGGAAGCCCCAGTCAGTGTGTGGCCTTTACCTCTGTTGAAACATTCCTCACAAAAGATATTTCAGTAAAGAACAAAAAAGTTGGCTGTGCAAGAAATGTTAGCCAGAGAATACAGTAGTACCTCGTAAAAAGGACTTTATCTAAACTTGAAACCTTATAGTTACAGTAGGAAGAGTCATTTCAACTGACCAATCAGAGAATGGGCTTCTATGACTGGAGCTAAAGGGACATAAGATAAATGGAGCATTTTAGACAGAAGAAACGAGAAGTGCTACAAAGAGGGGTTTGAATAACCCATATAATAAACCCATACACTGCCTGGCCAAAAAAAAAAAATATCCACTGGATTTAACTAAACAAACAGGTACGAGCCTCCTATTGGATAATTACTGCATGGCTGATTATCTTTCAGCTGCAACAAGTTATTTAACCCCAACTGGTGCAATGAGTTGCTTCTCATTTCTTAAACAACCATGTGGAAAGACACATCGTGTGGTCGTGGAAAAGATCTCAGTATGTTTGAGAATGGTCAAATCATTGTCATGCATCAAGCAGAGAAAACGTCTAAGGAGATTGCAGAAACTACTAAAATTGGGTTAAGAACTGTCCAACGCATTATTAAAAACTGGAAGGATAGTGGGGACCCATTGTCGTTGAGGAAGAAATGTGACCGGAAAAAAATCCTGAATGATCGTGATCGGCAATCACTTAAACGTTTGGTGAAATCAAATAGAAGAAAAACAACAGTAGCACTCAGGGCTATGAACATTTCCACATGCACAGTGTGAAGAGAACTCAAGGGATTGGGACTGAACAGCTGTGCAGCCTTATTCAGAAAACCACTATGGTAATCAGTGAGGCTAACTGGAAAAAAGGCTTCAATTGACTAGGGAGCATAAAGATTGGACTGTGGAGCAATGGAAGAAGGTCATGTGTTCTGATGAGTCCAGATTGACCCTGTTCCAGAGTGATGAGCACATCAGGGTAAGAAGAGAGGCAGGTGAAGTGATGCACCCATCATGATTAGTGCCTAGTCATCATTACAAGATCTTGGTGAAAAATTAATTCAACACTGGATGAAAATAGATCTTGTCATGTTGCAGAAGCTTATCGAAACAATGACACAGTGAATGCATGTTGTAAACAATGCTAAAGGTGGTTCAATGAAATCTTAGTGCGTGACCTTTGTTTTTGGTGGCAACTTTTTATTGGCCAGGCAATGTATAAAACTCTTACTTACAAGCTCTAAGCATAAAAAACACTACTGTATTGATATTTGGCTCTAATCCTGTTTGTGGTACTGTATATATTATGTGTACTCTTCAATGAAACCTGGATGATGCGCTACGACAACACTTAATTTCCCTTTGGGATTAATAAAGTATTTTTGAATTGAATTGTATGGTGCTCAGCTTTTGTCTTACCTGCTTCATTTTTTAAATACAGCAGTCAGCATTGTCTGCATGTGAGCAGATGAACCGTATCATTGCTCTGCATTTCAGCTTGTCATAATGGGAATGGGGACAGTTAGCAAGTTTGTGACACAGGCTTTTAGTCCAATATGTTTTGGTATGACTGGATCCTCCACTTTAAGTAGAATACACACTGTATATTATCTATGTAATTAATTTGTCATTTATGTCATAAATTGTGAGACAAACTCAGATTTCCTATTAAAACAAGTGTGACCACATGCATGCTTCTTTACAGACAGATGTTGGAGCTCTTCTATGTTCTGTATCTGATGTATAAGGTAAGGTGGACGATTTAGGAAAACATTCTAATTGCGATTTTTTTTACCTCAAAACATTATTGTGATTTAATATGCGATAATTTTTCAATGTCTTCTCATGCATTTTTCAACAAACACAAGTAACAAATCTGTTTCAGTTGCAAAAAACTCTGTTTTCAGCTCTGCTGCAACTCTGTTTCTGCATTTTTTTTTGTATATCTCCGGGATAGCAACTTGGGTAAAAATGCGTGCGTGAAAATCTTTTGGGTAAAAATCTGTACTGCTTATCCACTGTGTTTACCAAAGCCGTAAACCCAGGGTTGGTCATTAAATTAAACGGGCATCATGTTTTTCTCTATGAACTTCCTCATTGCTTGAGTTATTTCCACGTGCCATTTTGAATTATGTTCATACGGAGTAATACCCTCGAACAGTTTGGTCAGTGATCCGGGACCCTGTCGGCTGCTACTTTGCTACTTGAAGTTGAGGCACTGGCCATTGGCATTCTAGCCATGTAAATAATGTAAATTATTTTGTGGTATTTTTTTAAGTGTTGATAAAAAATTTGTGGTGTTACCTCGAGAGGTAGCAACAGCAGCAAGGCAGGTTCTGTACAACACATGTCGTTGCACGAAGTCATCTGTTTTATAGCCAAAATAATTCCAAACAACGGACGTGCTGCCTCTCTCTGGTACCAAACTTTCAGATATATCAGTTTCTGTCGAGCCTGACACCATTGTGCAACCAATTAAAGTGCAGTGTTGACTTCTCTCGCTCCCAGTTCTGCTCTTCTCCGCTCACTCGCAAGTCATATAACCAGATCACGTGACCAGTCAAATTGCAGCATTTAGAAAATCTAATTTGATCATATTGTGATATTATTGCAAATGCAATTACTGTAATTGTTCAGCCCTACTAGCAGGTGCTCTAGTTTGTTGGGGAGCAGCTTTGCATCAAGCAACGCCAGCAAACTGAATAAACTAATAAAGGAAGCAGACTCTGTTGCAAGTTGCAGATGACCATTTTGAAGTATTGCTAGAGAAAAGAATGCTGAATAAACTGCTGCCCAGCCCAGAACATCCTCTCACCAGACAGACAGAGGAGCAGCACATCTAACATGCTGCTCAAGCTCAGCTGTCACAGCAACTAATAGAGAAAATCACACTGCACAACAAGTCCGTCACCTCAAATTGTAAATAATGCTTCCTCCATTTGAGCACATTAATAATCATTCTTGAATACATACTTGTTCCCCCATTTTCAAAATATACACTTTATTGCCAAACGTATTCACTCACCTGCCTTGACTCACATATGAGCTTAAGTGACATCCCATTCCTAATGCATAGGGTTCAATATGACGTTGGTCCACCCTTTGCAGCTAGAACAGCTTCCACTCTTCTGGGAAGGCCTTCCACAAGGTTTAGGAGTGTGTTCATGGAGATTTTTCCCCATTCTTCCAGAAGCACATTTGTGAGATCACATACTGATGTTGGACGAGAAGGCCTGGCTCTCAGTCTCCGCTCTAATTCATCCCAAAGGTGTTCTATCCAGTTGAGGTCAGGACTCTGTGCAGGCCAGTCAAGTTCATCCACACCAGACTCTGCATCCATGTCTTTATGGACCTGGCTTTGTGCACTGGTGCACAGTCATGTTGGAAGAGGAAGGGACCAGCTCCAAACTGTTCCCACAAAGTTGGGAGCATGGAATTGTCCAACATGTCTTGGTATACAGTACTGAAGCAGTCAGAGTTCCTGAAAAACAACCCCACACCTTAATCCCCCCTCCACCAAACTTTACACTTGGCACAATGCAGTCAGACAAGTATCTTTCTCCTGGCAACAACCAAACCCAGACTCGTCCATCAGATTGCCAGATGGAGAAGCGTGATTCGTCACTCCAGAGAATGGTAAATGGAGCTTACTTATATAGCGCTTTCCAACCCCCTTTGAGGGCCCCCAAAGCGCTTCACAGTACCAGCCATCCACCCATTCATACACACATTCATACATCGGTAGCGGTAGACTGCCATGCAAGACGCCATCCAGTCCTACCGGGAGCAACTCGGGGTTAAGTGTCTTGCCCAGGGACACAACGAGATATGACGTGCCTCCACTGCTCCAGAGTCCAGTGGCAGCGTGCTTTACACCACTGCATCAGACACATTGCATTGAACTTGGTGATGTATGGCTTGGATGCAGCTGCTCGACCATGGAAACTCATTCCATGAAGCTCTCAGCGCACTGTTCTTAAGCTAATCTGAAGGCTACATGATGTTTGGAGGTCTGTAGTGATGACTCTACAGAAAGTTGGTGACCTCCGCACTATGCACTTCAGCATCCACTGACCCTGCTCCGTCAGTTTACGTGGTCTACCACTTTGTGGCTGAGTTGCTGTCATTACCAAACACTTCCATTTTCTTTTAATGCAGCTGACAAGTGACTGTGGATTATTTAGGAGCGAGGAAATTTCTCGACTGGATTTGTTGGATAGGTGGCATCCTATTAGTTCCATGATGGAATTCACTGAGCCCCCGAGAGCGACCAATTCTATCACAAATGTTTGTAAAAACAGTCTCATGCCTAGGTGCTTCATTTTATACACCTGTGGCTATGGAAGTGATTGGAACACCTGATTTTGATCATTTGGATGGGTGAGCAAATACTTTTGGCAATGTTAGTGTATTTCAAAACAATAAGTTATTGATTTACTGTAGAATCTGCACAATTTTAATCTATTATTGTATAGTTGTCAATCAATGTTTTGCACTGTTTCTTAATTATCTTTAAATAATTTATGTCTGTTGCTGCAACAAAAACATTCCCAGGGAGGCACTAATAAAATATCTACTGACACCATCATTCTCACCCACCAGTAATGATTCTCTCTGACCAGTCAGCAGTTTTGCAATGTTTCCACGTCTCTAAATAGCATCAGTGGCTCTCAAACTGTGTGGTGAACACTCCCAAGGGTGCATTATGTCACGTCAGGAGAGGGTGCACGACTATTTTTTATTGTATATTTCAGTCTTAAAATAGGTGCAGGTGGAACAACCATTTAGGTGTGACTCAAACTTGTTTGTGTTATACAAGCTGTATTTTCATGGCGTTAAGATGGACTGGGTAGTGCAGGAGTGAGTCCTCTGTCTCTGGTCAATCAGTGGGGATGAAGGTACAACGAGCTGAGAGACAAGAGTTTATCTCTTTAATGGAGGGAAATAAATGTTGGTGGAGGTTTCACCTTAAATCTGGGATGATCTGTCAGAGCCATTAATGGTGGGGGTGGGTAAATGTTACTTTTGCTGCTGGATCTATTCCAGACATCACTACAGCACCCTGCTTAAAATGGAGTGTGAACTGCTGCCTTAGAGCACGTGCCAGTGTGTAAATGTGGATGAAAAGGAAAATAGGTAACACTTCAAAAACAAAGCAAAGAAAGACTGAAACACTGAGGGCTGAAACGGATAACTTTAGCAAACACAGAAATGGCTTTAACAGTCACTTTGACAGTTTTTGAGCTAACATTTAGTGTGAAAGTAGCTGAGAGCCATTTCTAACACGTACTCCAAGTGATAACAGATTGCACCAGATCTGGTGATATTTTGGGCTGCGACACATAATGTCATTATCAAGATTTGACCAGAGAAGATACAATTCCATCATTTTTACAATTCCATCATTTTTCAATATAACTAAATCTTAATTAAAATTCTGGCATGAAATGCGAAGAGCAATAAGCATTTCTTCAAGAAATGCTGGGTCTTAAGGCTGCTATCTGCAATTTCTGTATGACCAAAACACACAAATTTTTTCAACAAGGAAAAGCATTCTGCTCCCAGTCCGTGCTCTGTGAACTTGAGATCTGCTCCGCCCCCAGCTGCAGTCTCTCAGAGACGCTGCGATATTCTGTGTTTATATGTTAATAAAACCTTCTAAAAAATAAAATAAAACCATTGAGCGCTAGTGGCTGAGTTGTTAGAGCAGTCGTCCTCCAATGCAAGAGTTGGGGCTTGGAATCCACCAGCAGTCACATGCCTAAGTGTCCATGGGCAAGACACTGAACCCCATGTTTGTGCCCCATTGGTGTATGAATGTGAGCTAAAGCTCGGATTTGTCTCTTTAGAATGATTTGTTCTTTGTAATCTAGTAGAGTGCTGTATGAATGGGTAAATGAGGACATGTAGTGCTTTACACTACTACAGTATAAACAATGTAAAGCACTTTGAGTATCAATTAGATAGAAAGGTGCTATATAAGTACAGTACAGTCCATTTACCATTACAAGTGTGGATCATTGTAACCTGGGTTAAAAGTGAAGTCTTCGTCTTCAACCATCGACAGAGGCCTCATGTCAGTGACGTTCATGTAAGGATCTTTCAGTCTCTGCTGCTTGCTGTGGTGGTGTGCATGATGTCGCTTTCGTAAATGAGCCCATGAGGTTCAAAAGATTTACCTGACTAAATAAAGGTTGAATGAATGTCTGTCCATCATGAAGGCTGCCTGTCACTGTTGTTTTCTGGAATGAGAGAGAGTTTATATGTATTATATCATAATTTACAGTAACTCAAGAAATGCCTTGTTTCACTTGGTTAAACACACAAGCACACACACACACACACAAATATAAAATACTAATTACACACACTTGAGTAGATGAATAAATTACTGTAATTCCTGTTTAAATGCAATTCATCCTTCCATACAATGCAGTGACTTCAGACTTTGCCAGCAAATTAAAAGTTGAAGCTAAATCATTAAATTATCACCATCTTTGTGTTAGATTTATTTATAAAACACATTTAAACACTGCTTGTATCGTTACATTAAAAATAAAAACACACACATTCTCTGTCACAGCTAAGAAACAAGCAGCTTCAGCTGCCAGAGACACTGGCATCACGTTTTCTCTCTTTGAAACAGAACAAATATGTTTTGAATTACCTGCTGCTCTTCCTTCATTCACACGGTGGTGAAGCCCGTCATGTTTACATTTCATCTGCGTGGTTATCTCGTGTCGCGTCGTCACTTTTTAAAGCTTTTTTTATCTTTGTGAAGCGTCAGGTGCTCCCACACGTTGTAGGACTTATTTACAGTTTTCTCTGCGTCGCGTCGGTCATTGTAAAATAGACTTTGAAAACAGTCTCTGCTGTTTCCTCCTCCCTCCTCGCTCAGTTCAGAAGCCACACACACGCGCAGGCGCAGCACGCTGACGCTGCAGTTTTTTTTTTTTCAAACTTTATTCAGCCAGGCTCAGCCAGCTTTGACAAAGCTTTACCGGTGAACAAAACAGCTCCGCGGCGCCGTGAAAGATGCATAATCGCGCGACACAACGAATCGATGATGAAATTCGTTGCCAACACTTTTAAAAATCGATTTTTATCGATTTTATCGATTCGTTGTTTCAGCCCTAGTTTCTACCACCGGAGGTTTGCAAACAAAGCTAAGCGTTGCATCCCACCATGCACATGGGTGTCGGGAAACGAGGAAGCCGGCGCTCAGTAGCAGCTGTGGGCGCTGGCGAGCGAGGTGAGCTGCTCTTTGTCACAGACTCCCTGTCAGGACGTCGTTTTCTGGTTGACTCTGGCTCCCAGAAGAGTTTAGTCCACCCTGTTGGACCTGAATTAGCAAGCCGAGGCAGTGGCCCACTGCTAACTGCTGCTAACGGTTCTCCCATTGGAACTTTTGGCACTAGACGGGCAACAGTTTCTTTCCATGGTCGTGAGTTCGAGTGGGACTTTGTTGTTGCCTCAGTGACTGTTCCTATTATCGGGGCAGATTTTTTATGTGCTCATGGACTGTTAGTAGATGTTGCTAACCGCAGACTTATTGACGCTGTAACTTTTGCAACTTTCCCATGTGTGTCTGGGGGGGCTGGGCCGCTAACTCATGCTAATGTTTTAGTTTCAGGAGATGTTTTTCAAGGTGTGTTCATTCATTCATTCTGTAACTGGTTCTGACGCTCAAAGGATTAAAGGCAAATGCTTGCAGATCAGTTTGTTTCTCCTTCACACGCTACAGTGTGAAGAAGCAGCACCCTCAGGCTAACGGGTTGGTTGAACGTTTCCATCGGTCTCTTAAGGCGGCGTTACGTGCTGCGCTAACAGACGTTGGCTGGGTGGAGCGTTTGCCGTGGGTGCTGCTTGGGTTGCGATCAGCTCCTAAGGAGGACCTCAACGCTTCATCAGCCGAGTTGGTTTTTGGTCAGCCTGTACGAATCCCAGGGGAGTTTTTGTTAGACGCTGCCGCTCCACGGTTCCCCGAAGCGGTGGACCCCTATTCGCAGAGTGGTCTTTTGGTTCCGGGTCCTGTGCACCATTGTTTCCCGCAGGCGTTTGTGCCCACTGCACTCCAGTCTGCCCGTTTTGTTTTTGTGCGACGTGACGCCCACCGTTCGCCCCTCCAGCCTCCGTATGACGGGCCGTTTCGGGTGCTCGAAAGGGGCGCGAAAAGTTTTGTTTTAGACATGGGTGGGCGTAGAGAGCTGGTTACAGTGGACCGCCTGAAGCCAGCCTATGTGTTGGCTGATGATGAGGTGTTGCCGGCTCAGGTTCCTAGACGCGGCCGCCCTCCTGCTCGACCCCATCTTCCGTTTTCTCCCCCCAACTGTGTTCCTCCCCCTGTGGCACAAAATGTTGTTCCTGCACGGGTGCCAGCCGTTTCTCCGCCCCCGAGTCGACGCAGTCGGTTCGGCAGGTTGATTAGGGCCCCTGTGAGAGACTGATATGTTTTGTATTTGCCCTTCTGGGTGTTCGGGGGGGGGCTGTGTGGTGTGTTGGTGAGGTATGTGGCCTCATCTCTCTCTCACCCAGTAGGAGGAGCCAGCGAGGTGCTCCCCAGGTTTTACCAGGTGAAGAAGAAGAAGTGTTCGTGTGTTCATTCATTCTGTAACTGGTTCTGACGCTCGAAGGATTAAAGGCAACTGCTTGCAGATCAGTTTGTTTCTCCTTCTTCACACGCTACAGACGCCTGTCTTGGCAAATTGTGTATGAATTTGCTAACAGAAAATACGTTATAAATCAAAACAGATCTGTGCCAACATAATAAATTGCACGCTTTTTTAAAGATACCTAACACCTCTAATAAACCTGGGTAAATATGTAGAACTTATGGCTGGACAATATGGCCAAAATTTGTATTGCAATAAATTTCTTAATTTCGGTCGATAACGATATAATTCTGAAGAGAACAGGTGTTTCAACGTGCGTTCATTTATTAATTATTTAACGGCACAATAACAGCTGCAATACACCAAAGATACAGTAGATGGCAGCATAACAAAGCTCTCCCATTAACAACCATTGAACAAATTACTGCTTCATATTTCAACACTCCCACTTAATTTTTACAATGGTATTAAAACACAAGATAGTGCTGAAATAAATTTTAACTCAACTTGCACTTGTTAACTTTCCAAAAAAAAAACAAACTACAAAGCAAGACATTCTATCACAGATTTAAATTGGAAAAAGTCCAATTTTTCTTCTAAAATACTCAAACTTCTGTCTTGCAAGAGGCTTTGTCAAGATATCTGCCTTCATGTCATCGGTTGGACAATACTCTAACTTGACTTCACCATTCTGTACACACTCACGAATGTAATGGTAGCGAATGTCTATGTGCTTGGTTCTTGAATGGTCCACTGGATTCTTTGCAATTGCAATGGCTCCTTGGTTGTCCTCCAGAATCACTGTAGGCTTTGTGACCATACCAAGATCATTCAGTAATCTTCTCAGCCAGGTACCTTCTTGAGCTGCTTGACTGAGAGCAACATACTCAGCTTCTGCTGTTGAAAGTGCAACCGTTGCTTGTTTTTTGCTCAGCCAGCTCACTGCTCCTCCACTGAGTAGAAATATGTTGCCTGTTGTTGAACGGCGGTCGTCCTGGTCTCCAGCCCAGTCAGCATCAGAGAAACCAGTCAAATATTTGTCCCCTGAACAGTCATACTTTAGAGCAAGATTAGCAGTGCCCTTTAAGTAGCGAAGAATCCTCTTCACAGCAGTCAGATGTGCAGTATTTGGATTTGCATTGAACTTTGACACTGCACTCACTGCTTGTGCTATGTCTGGTCTTGTTGTCATCGCAGCATACAGTAGACTTCCAACCATGGACTGATATGTGCTTGGATTGACAGGATTACTGACACCATCATCCTTTTTCAGCTTTACACTGATGTCAGCAGGGGTTGCAACAGGATTTGCTTTGTCCATCCCATATTTATGAAGAATCGTTTCAATGTACTGTTTCTGATGAAGAAAGATGCAGTTTTTTGTTTTGTCTTGAATAACTGAGACGCCGAGGATGTAGGACAGTTCACCCAAGTCCTTCATTTTGTAGCGTTCTTGGAGAGCCAGTTTTAACTCATCCATTCTTTCAGTTGACTCTGTAATCAGCATCAGATCATCTACATAAACTGCAATTATCTCCAGCTCCTGTGATGACCTCACAAACACACAGGGATCCGAGGTGCTCTGCTTAAATCCAAGATCCATCATGAATTTTGTGAACTCTTTGTTCCAACAACGAGGAGACTGTTTTAGTCCGTAGATTGATTTTTTTAGTTTGCATACAAGATGCTCCTGACCTGGTTTGATGTATCCCTCAGGTTGTTCCATGTAGATTTCTTCTTCCAGGTGTCCATTTAAAAATGCAGTGACAACATCCATTTGATGTACATGTAAGTTATTCTGGATGGCAAAGGACAATAATGTACGAATTGAGCTAAAACGTACCACAGGTGAAAATGTTTCATAGTAGTCAGCACCATAAAGCTGTGAGTAACCTTTGGCAACAAGTCTGCACTTGTATCGCTCCACTTCTCCATCACTTTGATGCTTGACTTTGAACACCCATCTTGACCCAATGACCTCTTTGTCCTTTGGTGGTTCCACCAGATCCCATGTTTCATTTTCTTCCAGTGACTGGTATTCCAAATCAGCCGCTTCTTGCCACTTTTTTGCATTTGGACTCTTTAATGCTTCTTTCAGTGTGACTGGTTCCATGACAGAACACACATTAGCACAATGATCAACAGTCACCATATCTGCAAACTCGTCATATCCATATCTCTTTGGAGCCCTTCTGATTCTGCTTCCTCTTTGAACAGTTTCCTCAACAGTGACGTCATCATCAGTTGTTTCGTTTTCTTCTGTGATGGTAATCACCTCTTTCTCTGGACAGGAAACGTCCTCCTTCTGTTTCAAGTCAAAGTCTGATTCATTAAAGATGACATCCTTTCGAATCAGAATTCTTCTTTTTTCTTCATCGAACAGACGATATCCTTTTGCATTGTTTGCATATCCCACAAACCTGAGCTTTACAGCTTTCTTGTCGAGTTTTCGTCTTTCTGCATCTGGAACATGTGCATAAGCAACACAACCAAACACTCTCACATGGCTCATGTCAGGTTTTTTACCAGACCATCTTTGGTAGGGTGTCTCTCGCTTCAGAACAGATGTTGGCAATCTGTTTTGTATGTAGGCTGCTGTTGCTACTGCTTCAGCCCAGTACATGTTTGGTAACTTAGCATGCGACAACATACTTCTAGCTGCTTCAACCAATGTCCTGTTTTTTCTTTCTGCAACTCCATTTTGCTGAGGTGTATGAGGTACAGACTTCTCATGGTGGATACCTTGAGCCTTCAAATATTCTTCAAACTCATTTGAAATGTACTCCCCACCATTATCTGATCTTAGTCTTGCAACTCTGTGTCCACACTCATTTGAGAATGTTCTCTCAAAATCCTTGAATTTGCTTAAGACTTCACTTTTTTGTTTCATGAAGTAAACCTTACAACAGCGAGAAAAGTCATCAATAAAGGTTACAAAGTATTTTGACCCACCTATGGATTCAGTCTGCATGGGTCCACAGACATCACTATGGATCAGTTGCAGCTTACGTTTGGAACGGATTTTTCCCACTGCTTTACATGGCTGTCTTGTGAGCTTGCCTTCCACACAGGCTTCACAGAAAGGAAGTTCTTTGTCTGCAGAGAATTTCACTCCATTCACCAGATCTTCTAGTTCCTTTAGTTTGGTGGTGTGACCCAAACGCTGATGCCATAAATTAGCTGTTACTGATGCACTTGATGCACTATGACAGACAGGTGAAGATCCTTTAACATCCAACTGGTACAGTCCATCAGATCTTTGTGTTCCCATTCCTCGAAGCGATCCATCCTTGTCACGTATGTAGCACCGAGATTTTTTGAACTGCACTGTATTTCCTTTTCTTGTAGCAGCTCCCACTGAAAAAAGATTTCCAGACAATTTTGGAACATATAACACATCATACATTGTGGCTGGTTTAGCATCACTTATTTTGAAGGTCATGTTCAATTTAACAATGCCAAAACCTTGAGCTTCCACCACCCTGCCATCACCCAGTTTTACAGATTGTGTTTCTGAAAACTGCTGGTAGTTTTGAAGATTTTCTTTTTCACAGGTCATGTGTTTTGATGCTCCAGAATCAATCAAC
>JBBPBX010038655.1:0-21525 GCA_038048925.1 Garcialebias charrua
CCCCAGACTGAAGAAGGCTTTTGGATAAAAGCCAAAACATTCAAGATTTTTTATTTATTTATTCCGTCCAGAGGACCTGTCTTAGCTTTGTTAGATCTTTGTATGTTTGTAGTTAAGAGGATGGTATTTGGTCTTATTTCTTGTGGGAAGTGTTCACACCTTGAGGTGGTGGAACTTTTTCTGCTCGTGAAAGGTTTCCTTTGCACCTTCTCCTGCTGTACGAAATGCATTTAACCTTTATTTATATACCCTGATGCATGCTCAATAATCCAGGTAGAAAAATATAAAAAAAGCTAAGTCTGGTCCTCTGGACATTCAAAAAACAAAACAACAAAGTAGAAACGTTTCTACAGTTTTATTTTTTTCTTCGTTTTTTGAATGTCCAGAGGACCAGACTTGGCTTTTTTAGACTTTATTTATATTATTCCCAATTAGATTAGATATATTTAAAGTTTCCTTTTCCTCTTTCTGTCTTTAGTTCACTTCAAGCCACATGAGCACCAACAACTTGGCCACGTCAGTTCAGTCCATACCAGACTATGTCTACTCACAGCTTTCCAACCCTCAGGCCACCTCACCCGAGACCAAGAAGCTCCACCAGGACATCTGCAGTCTATCTCAGAGGGGTAAGCCTTTATGTGTTTGCTTTTCATGTTGGTGTAATACCAGGTGAATGTCAGAGGTTTTCATGTTCTTACCAACTAAGACCGTTTCTTACAGTGGCAGTGTTTCTGACTTGTCTCTTCATTCTCCTTCTCCTGAAAATATCCACCAGTATTTCTTTAACTCACTGTGTGGTGTGTAGAGAACCAACAACATTTACCAAAGGTGCCATGCATGGGCAGCTTATGAAACAAACTGAAGACCTGTTAGACTGAGCATACTTTCAGTAGAATAATATCAGCTCACATTCATCTACCAATCCAATCAAATGTTCTCATTGCAACATTTTTTAATAAAAAATTAAAGTTGACTGTTGAACACCTTCTGCAAAAGTTGGAAGGTCAAAGTTAGAAGGTCCTCAGGCTGTTACTGCAAGTAAACAATCAGGCCTAAAACATCTGACTATTACGCATTGAAGATCAATTGTTTTGGATGGATCGTCCACTTTTTGCATACGTCAAGCTAGTTTCTAGGAATTCAACAGAGGGCTAGCTTGAAACACATCAATAAGATGCTATTTATAAGACAGCTCTTGGTGGCAGATCTCAGACTGATTGTCTTTAAGATGAAAGATGAAACGTTTCATCCAAAAAGAAAGTGTCCAGATGACCTGATTTAACCTTTTTTGTGATTTATTTACCTGGATGACTGAGCTTTGAAACCTTAGAGTTTCTGTGCTTTTCCGTTGGCAAAACATCTTGTGAACCAGAGGACAGATTGGAATGAGTACTGGAATGAAACTCTCAAAGTAATTATTGGATGAACATCTACAACTTATTCCAGTTTAAAATGGCCACCACAGCTCATCAACCTTAGCCAACACAACTGTGTAAACTCAGTTTTACAGATACTGAGCTAAAAGCAGCTGTGGTAGTAGCTCAGAGTCTAATCCACCATAAGCTTTGAGTTCCAGTAGGCCAGTAGATCAGATTACTGGAATGTTGGGCATCATTTAAAATACACTTACACCAAATCTACAGAATAAAAGCCAAATGTAATTTAAATGTTGCAGGACGTGTTTTAAATGTTCTGCATGTTGCAGTTCATGCATCCCTGAAGTCCATTCATGAGGTTCTGACCTTGGAGAGAGAGAGACTGAAGCAGGCCTGGACCGGACCAGACCTGAGGCAGAACACATCCCAGCAGTTTGCTACGCTCTGCACCACAATGTCTGAGGTAACTCACACACACATGACGGACCTGACACTGAGCTGTACCGGGCTGGCTGCCTTTAAGGAGGGAGAGTAGGTGACTGTCAGGCAGAGGGTTGGCAGTTTGTTTCCAGCTTCCTCCATCAGATGTTCAAATCTATTTGATCAAGACACTGAGTTTGGGTGGTGGTCTTTAAGAAAAGCTGTTCCTCTGCAGTTAATTTCTCTACAAATCAGTTCCTGTTCCACCCTGTCATTTATTTTCAGCAGGTCATTAAGTGTCAGTCTGTAGAGGTGTGTGTAGAGGTGTGTGAGAAACGGTTCAGCAGGTTTGGGTTGTTTTGAACACACCTAAACTGAGACACAAAAGGATTGTCCTTCACTGAAACTGACTTTTCTTCTGTCATGTTCCTGCACGTTAGAATCATCCGTCCTCAGCTGTTGGAATTTGGGCCTTAAATTAGATATCTGGCTTTTTGGAATATATTTCTGACCCATATAAAGACTGAGACTAATTTGAGGAACTAAATGTTCTGAATTTTTTAAAAATGATGATGAAGATTAAGCCTGTTAAGATTTTTGCAGATATCTGATGCACAATTGTTTTTCCAGAGTTGGGTAAAACTTAACTAATTTTACAATGAGTTCCATCCATCCATTATCTTAACCCGCTGCATCCTTTTTTGGTCACGGCGGTCACTGGTGTCCATATCTAGCTCTCACTGCGTCAGATGTGACCCCACCTCACTGAATAACTACCGATCAATTTCTAAACTCTGCATTTTAGCCAAGGTTCTAGAAAAACTGATAAACTCTCAACTCAAAAATGATCTGGATTCGTTTAACATCTTACCTCTACATCAATCTGGTTCCAGTAAACAACACAGCACAACGACTGCTTCACTGAAGGTTCTTAACACTAGAATGACTGAATTTTCAAGATCCTAAGGACAAACCCCCTCCTTCTCCTAAACCATTAGTGGGCCATTAACTGCCTTTTGTTGTAAATATGCTGGGAGCTCGCATCCATGTGTGCCTGGCAGCCTCAGATGTTTGATGGACACCGATGTAACATGTTAAAACGCGGATAAACAGCTGGGCAACCTTTTTGGAGGGACGACACCGAGCTAACGGGGAACTAAAGTGCTAACGAGGCCCAACCGTAGACACGGACCCGACGGGCGGCGAATTATGTTATTTGAAGGATGTCATTTGATTTGTGCCAAAAATGTTTTGCACTACTTTTCTTTTCTTTGACACAGTTTTTGCCATTTTAGTGACCTGGTTGAGTGTTTCATGATTGTTGGGTAAACCTTTTATACAGATTTTCATATGCATTACTGGAACTGACAGATGTATGTTTTATTGACTTTTACAAAATGTCAATACAAACCTGTTTTTGGTATTCCACGTCTCCTGCTTTGATTTTTGTCTGATTTCCACAAGGGAAAAATAACTTGTGGCTATTTAGGATTTATGAAACATTAACAAAGCCTTAATAAAGCATGAATAGTCTTCACTTTAGAATGGTTCACAAATACACTTAAGTAGAATGGTTCACAAATACACTTAAGTAACTACTAGCAACTGCCTTAATTAATGATACATTGCAGGATTAATAGATAGTGAAATCATTTTGTCTGATTTCCACAAGGGAAAAATAACTTGTGGCTATTTAGGATTTATGAAACATTAACAAAGCCTTAATAAAGCATGAATAGTCTTCACTTTAGAATGGTTCACAAATACACTTAAGTAACTACTAGCAACTGCCTTAATTAATGATGCATTGCATGATTAATAGATAGTGAATTCAAATATTATTTAACAATTAGTACGCATTTAATACATGTGAAAGCACATTAATTTCTGCATTTACAAATATAGATAGCATAGTTAATTCATGAGTTATTAAGCATGAATAAACATTGAGTACGTAGGTTTTGGAACTTATTTCTTTATGTATAAAGCGTTAACAAGTGTGTTAATTAATAGTGTATTAAGTGTGAATCATCCTTAATGATGTTTTCATTGTTAATTAAATGTTTGTTAATGCTTAAATAAGGCTTAATATTGTGTAGTTATTATAAAGTGTTAACTAAATGTTTAATGTACTTTTATGATTATTTCATTAAAATGTCTATCTTCTGGTGGATCAACATAAATTGAAGTATCTCGTGAAATTACATTTTTGTCTAATCACTTTAAAGCAATTTAATACCGGAAAAAGGGTGAACTCGCGAATGAATTTGGGTCAGATCAAGTCTGCTCCAACTTCTCTAAAATATAGGTAAGTCAGTAAACTGACCAATAAGTCCTATATTATTACACATATCATGCAGATCGGACGCTGACTTCCATCCCGTTCCGTGACACACGTGAATCCATGTTGGACATATTCGTCCAACCACTTTTTTTTTTGCCCGACATATTTACCGTAAAACTATAAACTCAACAAATACCATAAAAGTAATGAACTACCAAATCAAAACGGCAAACAGTAAAAACTATATAACAAACAACTTACAAACTGTAAAACCAACATTTCAAGCTGCGTTAAAAGCCAAAGAGAAAAAAATGTGTCTTCAGAGCAGATTTAAAAACAGGAAGTGAGTCAATTTGTCTGACATGCAAAGGCAGCTCATTCCACAGTTTAGGGGCAGCAACCTAGAATGCTCGGTCACCTCTCAGCCTCCTGTTGGACTTGGGACGACCAACAGCAGTTGATCTGCTGAATTCAGAGAACGTGATGGAATGTACGGCTGGAAAAGGTCAGACAGATACTGTGGGGCAAGACCATGAAGACATTTGAATACAAACAAAAGAACCTTAAAATAAATCCGGAAACAAACTGTGAGCCAGTATAGTGATTTTAAGACAGGGGTAATGTGCGCTCGTTTTCTGGTACCAATTAAAAGGCAAGCAGTAGCATTCTGAACCAGTTGAACTCGAGTCAGTAATGACTGGCTCAGACCGACATAAAGTGAATTGCAATAGTCCAGACGAGTTGTGATGAAAGCTTGGATTAAAATCTCAAAATGATGTTGTGACGGGAATGGTTTCACCTTGGCCAGTTGTCCCAGGTGATTAAAAACTGGACTTGGCCACAGATTTAATCTGAGCATCCAGTTTAAAATCACTGTCCAGCCTTAAACATAGGTTAGTTGCTGTGGATAAATGACCTGGATCAGCATGGAATTTGGAACCATCACTGGGCTTAAATAACAGGACCTCAGTCTTTTTCTCATTAAATTGTAAAAAATTGCATGACAGCCATGCTCTGACTTAAGCCATACAATCCATAAGTTGGTTCAGGGAGTATTGTTTATCTTGTTTCAATGGAACATAAATTTGGCTGTCATCGGCGTAAAAAAAAAAGCATGTTTCTAGAGAATATATCCCAGAGGTAGTAAATACAGGGATAACAGAAGGGGGCCAAGTATAGATCCATGAGGTAATACACATGTGAGACGTGCTACAAAGGACTCCACAGAACCAAAACGCACACAAAAGCTTCTCTCTGTTAAATAGGATCTAAACCACTGTAGGGCAGGACCCTGAATGCCTAACCAGTTCTCCAGACAAGACAGGAGGATGTGATGGTCCACTGTGTCGAAGGCAGCAGTTAGGTCCAGCAGCATCAAAACAACACAGTGACCAGAGTCTGTGGTTAAGAGAATGTCATTGTAAACCTTCAACAGTGCTGACTCAGTACTGTGGTGAGTTTTAAAACTGCATCGAAACCGTTCAAGAAGGTTGTGGTTGTTTAGATAAGCTGTTAACTGGTTGTACACAATTTTTTCCAAGATATTCGATGCAAAGGACAGTTTTGAAATAGGCCTAAAATTGGACATGTCTGTGGAGTCAAGACCGGGTTTTTTAATCAGTGTCACAATTGCATGTTTAAAACATGCAGGTACCTGTCCACTTGCCAAGCTACAATTTATGATTTGGGACACTGTTTTATATTTTCTGGGTAAGTGAAAGATCGGCACAGCTGTTTAGAAAAACTCGCACAACAGACTCTATTAAAAATAACTATGTCATTTATTTAAAAAAAGTCTGTGACAGAAAAAAGGAAAAAACAACAAAACAAACAAAGTTGTACTATCACTTCAGATGTACAAGTCACACACAAACTGTTATTTGCTAGGGTAAATTGTGTCATAATCCCCCTGCCACAAAAACAGCACATAACACATACACATTGATGTTACAAGAATTTCTCACCATGACACAGAGTCTGGAAGTTGCACGACTCGGGTGGAAAATCACATCAATCACTGCTGGACACCTGGATGGGAGGCTCTTAGCAGACTTCAAATGTTCAGCTGATCACTTCTTCATTTTATACCTTGTGGGGTACGTGTGTGCATACGTGTCTTCACTCACTCTAGCAAAGCAAGCTTTCAACTCCATGGTAATCTTGGGAGGATTTCTTTCCCAAAGTTCCCGCTGCTCCTATCTGAGCTATGTTCATCTCTTACTGTCTCTAATAAACATATTTTTGAGCACACCAACTTTACTCCCTTTTTCAGAAGAACTACATGCCTGAAGTGAGAAGGGTGATATGCAACCATTCATCAAAGACCGTATGGCTTTTCCGAGAAGGATGGGCCCTTGTCCCTCAAAGAAATTCTGGGCCTTTGAAGCAAAATTGCACAAACCTCCCACCTTCGAGGCCAGTTTAATGAATACATAATATATTTCAGCTTG
Source organism: Garcialebias charrua (assembly GCA_038048925.1). Taxonomy (NCBI): domain Eukaryota; kingdom Metazoa; phylum Chordata; class Actinopteri; order Cyprinodontiformes; family Rivulidae; genus Garcialebias; species Garcialebias charrua. The sequence continues at coordinate 6,531 of JBBPBX010038655.1, forward strand.
ACACTAAACTAGTCAGAAACCATTAAAAATTGATAAACATTTAGTCAGAAAAGCATTAATACTAAACTTTTAATTCATTCCACCCTCTGATTTTCTGACTAATTTTGAAAATTGTTCCTGTTACCTCATGGGACATTTACCAGTCAGTCTTCATTCCAAGGCAGTGTTATAGATCAATCTACACATATGATCTTTTACTCTGTTCAATAAAACACAAATTACACAACGCAAAGCACTAAAAATAACAGAGGGACACTGCATATTCTCGTCCTATTAGTTTAGCTACATGTAAAATATCTTTCCCTGTAAAATACATGTGAAATCAGACAGCCAAACGCAGAGACTCAATCATAAGTTTTGGCACCATGGATCGGATCTGTTCATTGCGCATCTGAAAGGATCCAAATGGAGACTGCCATGAAACGTGCAGAAATTGCCAATTAGCTAATCAATCTCAACTCCCACGAGTGTACAACACATTCATACTCTTTACTGTCCAGTCATACAACACCCTGTCTCTGGTTAAAACATTTACCTGTTTGTAGCTCCTTTATAAGCTGTCTACACATTTTCATGTCATAGGTAAGATTTATTTGTAACTCAAATTAATCCTTATTCAGTTTTATCATCATTTAGTCTCAAAAACAAAATCATATTTCATCATTTCAGATAAAATAAAATAAAAAACTCAAGGAACAATCAGTAATGTTCCAAACCTGTCACTTCACGATGGATCTTTGTAGCTCCACCCTCTGGAACAGCTTACACTAAAACACTGTTACATGTGACTCCCGCAATTTATATGTAGTTTTATATGAAGCATGTGAAAGATTGGTAAGCATTTCATCTAGCCATCTTTTTATTCATATCTTTTAGGCAGACCTTAAAGTTGCAATAAGGTTGACGTACTGGAATGTCACATTCGTTGGACACCTTCTGCTTACATTCGTCACCAGCAAGAAAGTCATCCTGTCTTCTCAACATGGTTCAGTTTGTGGCAAAGACCCTCTCTGTCCCCCTCAGGACACATCTTGTCATCGAAGAAGTGGGGTCACCAGCAGCACCACAGCACAGATGAACATGAACACCCATCCTCTGGTGTTTTGGACACCTAACAGCACAGTTGCACCAATGAAGTGATGACTCAGCACGACACAAGCCACCACCCTCAGGCGCTTTCCTGGATTCCTGTCGTCCTCTGCGCGTCCTGTCTGTCCCATCAGGGACAGGACACAATCATGTGACACAAACACTTTTGACAAAATAGAATAACAATGATTAGTCGTCACTTAGATAAAAGATCCATTCTTTAAACTTGAGAGAAAGGAAAGAAAAAAAACTTGAAAACCCTCTTTTTTTTTTGAATGAACATGAAAACCAACACCTTTTTTTTAATAAGCATGCTTCAGCACTTTTGTACACTCCCTTTTTTAATAAACTCCTAATTATACATGTGGTCTGAACCAATCTTCTTGACCTGTTCAACTCGGCTTTCCTCCAGATCACAGCAGTGACTCTTTTTTCTTTCCTCCACCTCCTCAGAGCTGCTGTCTCTTAGCTCCTCTTTAAACTCCCTCTCTCATAACACAAACGGTTATGCTCCTCTTTAAACTCCCACAGTTTCCCCTTTTCAGTTTTCAACACCTTTTTCTTTTCTCTTCTACTTCTCTACCCCCATCCTTCATCTTTTTACATCCCTACTCATGACAAAGGGAGCGGGGCTGCTTTTGCATTGCACACACACCTCCTCATGCTCTCCTCCGCACCAGTTGACAGAACAAAGTTGATCTTAGCCTCTTGTCAACAACCTACTCATGACAAATGAGACAGGGCTGTCAAAAATAAATCACTAGACTTATCACAAGGGTTTTTTCCTTCTAACCTTGGTACAATATTTTATTTTTCGAATCGACAAAACTCCAACAAGGGTCTCCCACCTCGGTAAAATACTTCTGTTTCTCTTCAATTTGCGTTTAAACGATGTTTGTGCGCTTGTGTCCTCTGACTCTCCCTAGCACTTCAAAGAATCAGTCCGTAGCTCAAGGCGTCCCCTAAACCGCTTAACCGACACGACAAGGCATACATTGCTGACCAGGAATCACACCTCTTATCAGCTCTCAATACGGGAATCCCACCCGCTTCCAAAACAGTTTTGCTAAAAAAAGGAATCTCACCTAATTCCAGCTCCACAGTTTAAAACACATATTTTCCTTTTTTTTTTCTAAACAGCGTACAGTCCTCTTCATTAATCCTATGAGTAACGCCAAAAATGTTTTATATTTTCTGGGTAAGTGAAAGATTGGCACAGCTGTTTAGAAAAACTCACACAACAGACTCTATTAAAAATAATGATGTCATTTATTTAAAAAAGTCTGTGACAGAAAAAAGGAAAAACTAATAAAACAAACAAAGTTGTACTATCATCTCAGATGTACAAGTCACACATAAACTGTTATTTGCTAGGGTAAATTGTGTCATATTCCACCGTCACAAAAACAGCACATAACACACACACATTGATGTTACAAGAATTTCTCACCATGATACAGAGTCTGGAAGTCGCACGACTCGGGTGGAAAATCACATCAATCACGGATGGACACCTGGATCGGAGGCTCTCAGCAGACTTCAAATGTTCATCTGATCACTTCTTCATTTTATACCTTGTGGGATGCGTGTGAGCGTGCGTGTCTTCACTCACTCTAGCAAAACATGTTTTCAACTCCATGGTAATCTTGGGAGGATTTCTTTCCCAAAGGTCACGATGCTTCCTATCTGAGCTATGCTCATCTCTTACTGTCTCTAATAAACATATTTTTGAGCACACTAACTTTACTCCCTTTTTCAGAAGAACTATAGACCTGAAGTAAGAAGGGTAATATGCAACCATTCATCAAAGATCGTATGGCTTTTCCGAGAAGGATGAGCCCTTGTCTCTCAAAGAAATTCCGGGCCTTTGAAGCAAAATTGCACAACCCTCCCCGTCTCCTTCAAGCCCAGTTTAATGAATACATGATATATTTCAGCTTGACACTAAACTAGTCAGAAACCATTAAAAATTGATAAACATTTAGTCAGAAAAGCATTAATACTAAACTTTTAATTCAGACCCATTAGGAGGCACCGTGTGAAAAACCTCTTAAAAAAGATTAGGTGGGATGGAATCATTTGGAGATCTAGCAGACTTCATATGGTCAGTGATGTCTTTAAAAAAGGTAGGGTGACGAGCTCAAACTGACTGAAAACAGCAGAGCGTGTAACAGAGATGGAGGGGTCACAAGAAGGAGGGTTTATGAGAGCTCTGTTTGCAACCTTGTTGGTAAAAAAGCTCAGGAAGTTCTTGCACACTTCAGCTGAGTTCTCCAGAATGGCTGATAGTGGGGCATTAAGAACAGAGCTGATGGTTTTAAAAAGCATACGTGGATTGTTAGAGTTGGTAGAAATTATGTCAGAGAAATTTTTGTTTTTTGCAGCTCTAACAGTGGACTGATAGAAACGCCAGCTGTCCTTCAGTGCTTGGAAAGACACTTGTAACTTGTCCTTCTTCCATTTTTGCTCTGCTCTCCTGCACTGGCGTCTGGCAACACGTGCAACATCATCAGTCCAGGGATCAGGCTTCGGTCTGGAAGCTTTTCTCTTTAATGAAGCCACAGCATCTAAAACAGACTGACAAGCTGAGTTAAAATGAGAGGAGAGACCCTCAACATCTGAACAAGGACCCAAAGGATCCCTGGAGCAGATGGCAGAACTAAAAGCTGCAGAGAACTGAGCAGTTGTGGAAGAGTTAATGACCTGGTAGGGTTGTGCAGGAGCACGAGGTTTGACTTGAGTGACAGATAAGTGGCATGTCAAACACAACAGGCATGTGGTCTGAGAAGGCATCATCATAAACTTCCAGATTGATGATGATTATCCGATCAGTTGCATCCGACTTTCGTCATTTTGTAAATCTTCGTACTCCACGCCTTCCTGTCTTTCACCAATTCTTTCAATTCCACAATTGGCATATTCATTGTTGTCGTGATTGTATCGAGCCATCTTGTTCTTTGACGGCCTCGTCTTCTTTTTCCACTGACTTTTCCAAGCATCATTGACGTTTCTAAAGAATCTGCGCGTATCACGTGGCTAAAATATGAGAGCTGCTGTTTGGTAATTTTGCCCATTAATGACATTATAGGTTTGATGCGGTCCAAAACTGCCTCGTTCATCATCATGGCAGTCCAAGGTATTCTTAGCATTCTCCTCCAACACCAAAGTTCGAAAGCTTCAACTTTTCTTTTTTTTTCTAAATGTCCAACTTTCGCAACCATACATCATTATAGGGAAGACGATTGCGTTGACCAATCTGACTTTTGTTGCAATGGTAATATCCTTGCTCTTCCAGATTATTTCCATCCCCTGCATTGCAGTCCTGCTAAGTGTGATTTGCCTTTTAATCTCAGGCGCCAATGCCCCACTGCTGTCAATTCCAAACTTCCAGATTGGAAACATTAAAACCATGAGCTAAGACGAGATCTAAGGTGTGGCCACATTATTGTGTTGGACCAGACACAAACTGAACATTAAAGCTACAAGCAACATTGAGGCCCTCACAGCAAAACGCCTCTCCGGCATTACAGCGACCGCATGAGCTCCAACTAGTCCTCCCAGTCGCCTTCGCAAACGCTCTCATGCTTATCCTGCACTCGTTCACCAGGGTGTGCATTTGCCAAATCTTCGAAATCAACTGTGACCGTGGGAGCTCCAGCAACGCCTCCCGGTTACAATTGTGAATGCTCTGATTCCATTCCCACATGTGTTCACCAGGAAGTGAATATAATGAATCTTCAAAATCACCTTCTGCCAATATCTGTATGAGTCTAGCTACAAGCCTTACAAGTTTGGTCTAAATCCGAATTTTTTTAGACAGGATTTTTTGTGATTTTTGTGATTTATTGTTTTGTGGTGAATGTTTAGACGAGCACTTCCTTTATGCTTTTAAACATGTCATGTATGGTAATAAACAGTTAGCGAATATGGTTTCAGTCTTATATCTTACACAGGGTGAAGCTGGAAGAGTCATCCAATAATAATCAGTTTCTTGTCTGAGTGGATGGGGTTTAAGTGATGTCATGAATCAACAATACCAATTTGTCTAGAAGTGCTTGTTGAAGCACCAAAAATCTGGTGCAGATCAGATAATGTATCATTAAGATATAACTGATAGAATAATCATGGGGTACACTTGAGTCAAATGTTAAACAACCACACCAATATGTGTAGAAGTGCTCACTGATGCACAATACCCCTGGTGCATATTGGATTATATATCACTGAGATATAACTGTTTAAATAATCTAGGGGCACACTGAAGTGAAATGTTAAACAACAATACCAATGTGTCTAGCAATGTTTGCTGATGATGCACAATAAATCTGGCGCATATCGGATGATGTATCACTGAGATATAACTGTTGGAGTTATGTAGGGGGCACACTTGAGTCAAATGTTAACAATATCAATGTGTCTAGAAGTACTCACTGATCATGCACAGAAAATCTGGTACTGATCGGATGAAGTATCATTGAGATATAACAGTAGGAATATTGTAGGAGGCGCTATGGATGCTATTGGCCATTTAGAATGGATTTCTGGTCAAGGGTTGGATAATGATCAATGATACAGATTTTCTTGCACCTTGGTTAAAACCGGTGGAATTTAGAGCCAAATGTATGGCAATGGCGTTTTGTCTTACGTCGCTATGTTGCAACGCCCACATGCTCCACTCAAAACTGTCTGTGATGGAAAGCAAGTTCCACCCACATGTCTTTGGTCATTGGACACACTATTCATTCATTCATTCATTCAACCTTTATTTATACAGGCTAGCCTCGTTGAGCCACGGGGACTCATTTACAAGAGGGACCTGTCTCACTCACACCTAGGGTCAATTTAGAGTTACCAATCAGCCTAACATGCATGTTTTTGGACTGTGGGAGGAAACCGGAGCACCCGGAGAAAACCCACGCATGCACGGAGAGAACATGCAAACTCACCCAGAAAGGCCCCCGGACCAGGATTTGAACCGGGGGACCTGCTCGCTGAGAGGCAGCTGCTCTACCAGGTCTGCCACCGTGCTACCCATCTATCACACTATCTATAACACTATCATGTTGATTAGGTTGTTGGGTCAGAGAGAGACCGTTAAACGTAAAACTTTACACTTCCAGTTGTTGTTTTTTTTTCCATTTATAGATGGCCTCCCTTCACACCTTATAGCCATCCTCTCACTCCAATTTTTATTTTTTTAAGAGAGAAAGAAAGAAAAGAGAAAGTAAGACGACAAATCAACAATTATCAACCAAAAGAGCACAAGGCAAACACACCCAACCTCCGTCCACAATCCTGCAAAGCACATGACAGAACACAACAATGGAACATACATGCATAAAGACTAATAATATTCATGAGCTTGCAGTAGAATTCTATAAATACACATACCCATATCTACAAATATATATATACAGTAGTATACATACATATACTTTTATATTCATTTATATATATACCCATCTACATATATACAAATATATATATACAGTAGTATACATACATATACTTTTATATTCATTTATATACCCATCTACATATCTGCATATATCTATATATACATCCCTGCATCCATTTGTGTGTGGTTGTGAGCATGCATAAGTGTATAAGGTTCCTCCAATAGAACATTTAGTAGCGACTGTGAAGCATCAGAGATCCGTCCCCCCAAAGCCCGAGGCAGACGAAGGGGCGATCAAAGCCCAAGACCCCAGGAAGGACCCCGAGCCCAGAGTCCCCAGGACCACCCGAACAGGACGAGCCACTAGCCCACTCCCCAGATCCTACCAAGGGGAAGAACCGGACGAACCCCACCAGCGACCACATACAATGACCCCCCGGGGTCGCCCGCGACAAATTCACAGGCCCCCGCCGGAGCCCGCTGCCCCGACGTAGCCCCAGGACCGGTCACCGAGGCCCGGGCAACGGGGACGCCCACCCCTCAGGTCCAGACCAGACCGGACCAGAGGACACGAGCCCCACCAGGCCGAGCCGACAAACACCCAAGCGTCCAGCCCCAGATAGGGAGGGCCCCAAGCACGCCCGTAGGCAAGGAACACCCACCAGGGGGCCATGTGGCAGGTGCGCGACACTAAGTAGCCACAGAAGTATCAGAGAGGGAGCAGACCAAGTCTCAGCCTGACACTTAAACATTCATACACAGACATATTCATTCAGACCCACCCTCATCCTCACCCTCAGTTGCAGAAAGACAAACAATAACGACACGTTCCATTCATAATCCCGATGCACACTCTATACCCCCTAGGTCCAAGACATGTACCTGCCCCTTACATGGGGCAGCCCACATCCAAACCTAGGAAGTAGCCCATTCATTCTAGGGTGGAGAGTAGCAGACATCCAAAATTCGGCCCACCCCTCACCCTGCTGACAGGACAGGACACCCGAGTCCAAGCAGCCCCAGAGGGAGCGCACCGCCAGCCCCGCCCATTGTGAATCCCCCAGGTCCCGAACCTCCCATATCCCAGTACAACCCCTAATGGCCAACCCCCAGAATGTCCACCAGGCAACCAGGGGGGTAAGAGAAAAATAAATAATATATATATATTCTATTGTTTATTGTTTGTTTTCTATTGTTTATTGTTTGTTTTCTATTGTTTATTGTTTTTTTATATTGTTTATTGTTTGTTGTTAAAAAAATATATATATATATATTTATCTCTCTTTTGTTTTCTATTGTTTATTGTTTGTTTGTTGTTTATTGTTTAAGGAAATTCTACCATTCCTGTTCATTGTTCTTTAGTTTTAGCAGGTCGCTTTCGTAAATGAGCCCATGAGGTTCAAAAGATTTACCTGACTAAATAAAGGTTGAATGAATGAATGAAATATAAATATAAATAAATATACAAATAAATAAATTGAAATTAACAAATCAAGACCCCGACACACACACCCCCGTCCCCAAATGCACTGTTGGTGAGTGTTGTTGTAAAGTGTACTTAAAAAGGAAAGGGCAGGAGCAAAGGCTGGCATTATACCAGTTTCCCTTCCACTCCAACTCTAACCCAGGCCCTAACTGTCTAAATGCATATTGTTGAGTGAGCATAGGCATGGGGGCGAGAGTGATGTCATCCCGCCACCCATAACCGTAGTGCTCATTCTATTCCCTATATGTGACTTTTATGAGGATGTTTATGAATGACTGTCTAAAGTGTATATAAAATTGAGTCCCAGGTGGTTCTGAACAACAGAGATGTAAAACCGTTGTAGCACACCCGAGACCCAAATTCCCTACATGTATTAATTTAAGATGAAGAGGGCGGAGGTGCGTGGTGAGGGATGGGGAGAAAATATCTGCAGGAACAATGCTCTCGCAGTGAGTCAGCTCCCCCGCTGACCCTGCGTACCCCCCCTCCCTAGTTCGCCAAGGTCCACCCAAGGAGCGAGGCAAAAGAAACACCTCTCCGACCGCCAGGTCATTGGGTCAAGACCAGAGAGGGACACGGTCCCGAGGGCCGCCAACAGCAGAACCAACAGCCCACACCCACCAGGGCCCGCCACGACCCCTGCGAACCGTAGTCAGCCCGCCGCCCAAGAAGACACAATATCCCACATGGACGACACAGCCAAGAGCGCCCGCCCAACCGCCGACAGAGCCAGGAAGCACCGAGAACAGGCCCCAACCAGGGCCCGCACACTAGGCAAACATAGTCCAAGACCATCATCAAGGACATCCACCTAGTCCCCACCTCAGAAGAAATACTACACCCACCTTTCATATTAACAACTTTCAGAACACATAACACATTAGACACCCAGGCTGGGTTTACCCGCCCCCTCCCATTGGTCACCAGTCACGCCCCCAGACACCCAACCCCCCAGCACATGAACCCCAACCCACCAGCGAGCCGAGGGCCCCCGGCCAGAGCCGGGCACCAGAGCGCCAGCCAGCCCATGGCCCGGCGACCCGCCCGCCAGAGCCCAAGACCCCCGATCCCCACCAGGTCCAATCCCGGGGACGACACGCCCCCAGAGTCCCAAGCTCCCGGCGCCCGCCCCGAAACCACCCCAGCACAGCCGGGTCACCGATCGGTGACCCATGACCGCCGCCACCGACCACCCGAGGGCCCGCATGCAGCCCCCAGCAGACATCCCCCAGAACCCCCCCGGTCCTCCCCAGGTCGAAGGCAGGGTCCTCCCCGCCCAAGCAGCCCCAACCCCCCGGCGCCCAAACCCCAACCTCCCCCCACCAGCCCCAATGCCCCACAAGGCCAGATCCCAGACCCCCCACCCTCACTACGTAACGGAGCCGATCAAAGAATGCCAAATAGATTGATCCGATGTGTCGGCAGATGCTGTTTCAAGACTAATATGATCTAACAGAAGATTTTTATACTGATTAATGCTAAGATTATTTTTATTTTTCCAATTTACGAGTATGGTTTTCTTTGCGATGCATAAGGCAGTGAAAAGCATATTGGATGCATTTTTTTCTAGTATAACATCTTCAAAGATACCCAATAAGCAAACAGATGGAGAGAGAGGGATATTAAATTTCAAACATTTAGACAAGTCTTCACATACCTGTACCCAGAACCTCTGAACGGGTGGACAGAACCAGAGTGCGTGAATATAATCATCAGGTATATTGCCTTTGCACTGTGAGCAGTTGTTAGATGGTGTAAAACCCATCTTAAACATTCGCTGACCTGTATAATGTACTCTATAGAGAACCTTATATTGTATTAATTGTAAATTGGAGATTCTAGTCAATTTAAAAGTATTTGAACATACTTGAGACCAAATTTTTTGTTCAAAGTTGATTGATAAATCTGACTCCCATTTTTCAACAGGTAGTGTTATCGAGTCATCGATTCTAGACAATTTTTTGTATATTTTAGATAATAATTTGGGTGGTTGAAAATTAATAAACTCTAACACACATGTTGGTGTTTCCAACAATGTTTTATTAAGCTTAAATTTCTTTTTTACAATTGACTTAATTTGTTGGTATTGTAGGAAATATTTATTATCAATGTCATATTGTATTATTAATTTATTAAATGGAATAAAGTCTATGCCCTCAAATATGTGTTCCAGACATTCAATTCCTTTCATTCTCCAACCTGGGAAATTTAACATATTATTTTCTTGTTGAATGTCAGGATTGTTCCAGAGAGGTGTATGTCTACATGGGAGAAGTGAAGACTTTGTCATTTTCAGATACTCCCACCATGCTATCAGAGATGAGCTAATATTGATGCTCTTAAAGCAGACATGTCTTTTTAAAACTGTACTGATAAATGGTAGATCTGAAATCCTAATATTATTACATAAAGTTTGTTCTATATCTATCCAAGTTTCATCTAGTGCATTCGGTTTTAACCACTTTGATATATATTTTAACCTGTTGGCTAAATAGTAGTAATAAAAGTTTGGAAGTTCTAATCCTCCGGTATCTTTAGATTTATGTAATGTTTTTAAACTAATACGTGGAGTTTTATTTTTCCAAAGGAATTTAGATATAGAAGAGTCTAGTGGCTCGGGTGGTTGCTGAGGAAAAAACTCGGGCGTGGGAGGAGTTCGGAGAGGCCATGGAGAATGACTTCCGTACGGCTTCGAGGCGATTCTGGTCCACCATCAGGCGTCTCAGGGGGGGAAAGCGGTACGCGACCAACACCATTTATGGTGGGGATGGCGTGCTGTTGACCTCAACTCGGGATGTTGTGAGTCGGTGGGCGGAGTACTTCGAAGACCTCCTCAATCCTACTGGCACGTCTTCCACTGAGGAAGCGGAGCCTGGGGACTTTGGGTCGGGCTCTCCAATCTCTGGAGCTGAGGTCACCGAGGTGGTTAAAAAGCTCTGCGGTGGCAGGGCTCCAGGGGTGGATGAGATTCGCCCTGAGTTCCTTAGGGCTCTGGATGTTGTGGGGTTGTGTTGGCTTACGCGACTCTGCAATATCGCGTGGACATCGGGGGCAGTTCCCTTGGATTGGCAGACTGGGGTGGTGGTTCCCCTATTCAAAAAGGGGGACCGTAGGGTGTGTTCCAACTATAGGGGGATCACACTCTTAAGCCTCCCTGGTAAGGTCTATTCAGGGGTTCTGGAGAGGAGGGTCCATCGGATAGTCGAACCTCGGATTCAGGAGGAGCAGTGTGGTTTTCGTGCTGGTCGTGGAACACTGGACCAGCTCTACACCCTCAACAGGGTCCTGGAGGGCGCGTGGGAGTTTGCCCAACCAGTTTACATGTGCTTTGTGGACTTGGAGAAGGCATTCGACCGCGTCCCTATGGGGGTTCTGTGGGGGGTACTCCGGGAATATGGGGTACCAGGCCCATTGATATGGCTGTTAGGTCCCTGTACGACCGGTGTCAGAGCATGGTCCGCATCGCTGGCAGTAAGTCAGGCTTGTTTCCAGTGAGAGTTGGACTCCGCCAAGGTTGCCCTTTGTCACCAATTCTGTTCATAACTTTTATGGACAGAATTTCTAGGTGCAGCCAAGGTGTTGAGAGGATCCGTTTTGGTGGCCTTAGAATCGCTTCTCTGTTTTTTGCAGATGATGTGGTCCTATTGGCTTCATCAGATCGTGATCTACAGCTTTCGCTGGAGCGGTTTGCAGCCGAGTGTGATGCGGCCGGGATGAGGATCAGTTCCTCCAAATCCGAGGCCATGGTCTTGAGCCGGAAAAGGGTAGCATGCCCTCTCCGGGTCGGGGAGGAGGTCCTGCCCCAAGTGGAGGAGTTTAAGTATCTCGGGGTCTTGTTCACGAATGAGGGAAAACTGGAGCGTGAGATCGATAGGCGGATAGGTGCAGCATCCGCAGTGAAGCGGGCGCTGTACCGGTCTGTCGTGGTGAAGAGAGAGCTGAGTCGAAAGGCAAAGCTCTCAATTTACCGATCGATCTACGTTCCCACCCTCATCTATGGTCATGAGCTTTGGGTTGTGACCGAAAGAACGAGATCTCGGATACAAGCGGCTGAAATGAGTTTTCTCCGCAGGGTGTCTGGACTCTCCCTTAGAGATAGGGTGAGAAGCTCAGTCATCCGGGAGGGACTCGGAGTAGAGCCGCTGCTTCTCCACATCGAGAGGAGCCAGTTGAGGTGGCTCGGGCATCTGGTTAGGATGCCTCCTGGACGCCTCCCTGGGGAGGTGTTCCGGGCATGTCCCACCGGGAGGAGGCCCAGAGGAAGACCCAGGACACGCTGGAGGGACTATGTTTCTCGGTTGGCCTGGGAACGCCTTGGGATTCCCCCAGAGGAGCTGCTCCAAGTGGCTGGGGAGAGGGAAGTCTGAGCCCCCGCGACCCGACCCCGGATAAGCGGACAAAAATGGATGGATGGATGGATGGAAAAGTCTAGTGACTTAAACCATTCAGTTGAAGGTTTATTTGGAATAATTGAGAATAAATAATTTATTCTCGGCAGCACCATCATTTTTACTGAGGCAACTCTTCCCATAAGTGATATGGGTAGAGATCTCCATCTAGTAAGATCGTCTTCAATTTTCATTAATAGTAGGATATGATTTAATTTTATTAAATCTTCCAATTTAGGAGAGATATTAACACCTAAATATTTAATGTTACCTGATTGTAGTTTTTCATTAAGATAATTATTAAACCTGCAATTTATTGGAAGAACTATAGACTTTGTCCAGTTTATAGAATAATCAGAAACTTTTGAAAATGAGTTTATTAATTTGATAACATTAGATATTGAGTTTCCTGAGTTCTCAAGAAAAAGCAAAACATTGTCAGCATAAAGACTAATTTTATGTTCTATGTTTCTACCCTTTATGCCTTTAATATCAGCACTTTGCCTTATTGCTGCTGCTAAAGGTTCAATAAAAATAGCAAATAATGCTGGTGAAAGTGGGCAACCTTGCCTGGTTCCCCTCTGTAAACAGAAGCTTGAAGATAATTGATTATTTGTCCTGACGCACGCTGTTGGTGAACTATATAATATTTTTAACCAATTAATGAAGTAATTCCCAAATCCAAATTTATTTAAGGTAGCAAATAAGAAATTCCAATTAACTCTATCAAATGCTTTTTCAGCATCTAATGAAAAAATAGCTGTTTCAATATTTTTAAAATATGAATACTCTATTATATTATATAATCTACGTGTATTTGAGATTTCAAGATGGCGCCGGTTGTCATGGCTTGCTATCTAACTCCTCTCCTGAACTTTTTACTGCTGTTCGTGTTCTGCCTTTTTTTCATCGACTATGCATCCTCGCTTCTGGTCTATGATCGCTCTACTCTTCTAAGTCTCCAAGACTCGCTGATCAACACACCGGCTACAGGCAAATATGGACATTTTAAACCTCCTCCACCTCCGCCGTTCCTGGCGTCCATTCCAGCGTACTTACAACGCAACGCGACCACGCTGCCACGCAACAAGCGACGCAGAAGACGCGGAACGAGGGCAGGCGTACTGGTGAGGTTTAAAAAGTATATCTCGTCTCAAAACACGCCGACGGCTGACTTACCTCCTGAATTCAGCGTCTTTGATGTCCGCCGTTCCTTCGCTCGTCGCCACAGAAGCCTTGTTGCTATCAATCATGACGCCAGCGATCAGTATCCATCTTGTCCCCCGGTGAGGACTGTGAAGCGAGGCTACGTTAAACAGAACCTCCGCCCGCTCTCTCGAGCTGAGAGTGACGTAACTGGCTGTGTTCCAACCCGTGCAGCACTGTTTAACGCCAGATCGATCACAAATAAAACTTTTATATTAAGTGATTTGATCTCCACTCATCGTCTGGATCTGTTTTTGATTACTGAAACCTGGCAGAAATCTGGAGACAACAACTGCTTCTCTGAGCTTCTTCCAAATAGCTACTCCCACCTGAGCGCACCGCGTGGGTCTGGAAGAGGGGGAGGGCTCGCTGCTGTGTTCAATGAGGAGGCGTTAAAGTGCCGCATGTTGCCTCAGAAAAATTACAACAGTTTTGAAAGCATGCTTTTTGTGCTGGAATCTGCTAAACCTCTACTGTGTGGCCTTTTTTTATAGGCCTCCACAACACAATAAAAACTTTCTCAGTGAGTTTTCAGAACTACTGCCTGACCTACTGCCAAAGTTTGACTCTTGGCTTTTCTGTGGAGACTTCAATGCACACATCTGCTGCCCAAGTAATCAGCTTGGATGTGAGTTTCAGGACCTCCTGGACTCTTTTAACCTGTTGCAGTCAGTCTCGGGGGCCACGCACAGTCAGGGTCATACACTCGATTTAATTATCTCCCACGGCCTTCAAATACCTGCTGTGGAGATCCTAGACACCTGTATTTCAGACCATTTTCCCATCTTATTTGAATTTTCCACCCCTCCTGCACCTGCACCTGTTCTCCCAGCACGTCTCTGCCGCTCCATCACCCCATCCACCCCAAGTCAGTTCACTGATGCCTTCAAGATCACGGACTTTTGCTCTGCTATCAGCCTGGACCCATCTCTACATCCTGAGGACTTCATCACCTCCTTCCATCACACCTGCACAACGATCTTGGACTCCATCGCTCCTCTCAAACGGGCATCTTCAAAAAACAGACCTTCTATATCAGGCAGAACATTGTCAGTTCATCCAACACCATCCAGTCATGTGCATCTGCAATAACCAAAGCTGTTTTTGACCAGTTCGACCTGGTTTCACTGCCTCACCTCACCAAGGTGGTTCAGCAGATGAAACCAACTAACTTCTCTGGACATCATTCCGTCAAAAATGTTCAAACAGTCCTTTGATGTAATTGGTCCTATTGTGTTTTGTCATTCATTAACAACTGTCTATCTTCAGGTTTTGTGCCATCTGCTTTCAAACATGCTGTGGTTAGGCCTCTTCTCAAAAAACCAGGCCTAGATCCTACAGCTCTATCTAATTTCAGGCCAGTTTCCCATCTGTCATTTCTATCAAAGGTCCTAGAAAATATTGTTTTTATTCAACTTCAATCCTTTC